>PISX010015824.1:0-48254 GCA_004024625.1 Mellivora capensis
AAAGAAGAAAAGAAGCAAGATGGGATTGGGAGGGAGACAAACCATAAGTGACTCTTAATCTCACAAAACAAACTGAGGGTTGCTGGGGGGAGGGGGTCGGGAAAGGTGGGTGGGGTAATGGACATTGGGGAGGGTATGTGCTATGGTTAGTGCTGTGAAGTGTGTAAACCTGGCGATTCACAGACATGTACCCCTGGGGGTAAAAAATTGTTTATAAAAAAAAAAAAAAAAAAGAATGCAAAGGCCAAACAGAGAATATTTTCCAAAAATGTAATCAATAATGAGCTCCTATATATAAGAAAAAGACAGGGGGCCTGGGTGGCTCAAATGGGTATCTGCCTTCAACAAAGGTCATGATCTTGGGGTTCTGGGAGTCTGCTTCTCCCTCAGCTCTCCTTCCACCCCCGCTTGTGCATTCTCTCTCTCTCTCAGATAAATAAAATCTTAAGAAAAAAGAAAGAAAATGGGACGCCTGGGTGGCTCAGTTTGTTAAGCCACTGCCTTCGGCTCAGGTCATGATCCTGGGGTCTTGGATCCAGTCCCGCATTGGGCTCCTTGCTCGGCAGGGAGCCTGCTTCCTCCTCTCTCTCTGCCTGCCTCTCTGCCTGCTTGTGTGTACTCTCTCTCTCTGACAAATAAATAAAATAAAATAAAAAAAGAAAGAAAAAAGAAAACTCAACAACAAAAGATGAACAAGAAAACCTGAAAAAGTACTTTCCCAAGAAAAAATAGCTAATGGTTAATATATATTTGTTAAGTTGCTTTACCACATTAGTATTCAAGGAAATGCAAAGTAAAACTAACAAGATACTACTTTAAATCCACCAGAATAGCTAAAATTGTATCATCTTATTAGTAACTGTTGGCAAGGATGCAAAGCAATGAGAATTTGCACATACTTCTGATAAGAGGACGACTGCTACAACCACCATAAGAAACTATTTGGCTTTACCTACTAAAACTGAAGAAGCAGCAATTCTACGACTTGGTCTTTACCAAACCTAAATGGAAACATATGTGCACCAAGGACCTTGGACAAGAATTTTCAAAACAGAAAGATTAACTCTGAGAAACAAACTGAGGGTTTTGGAAGGGAGGGGTGTTGGGGGGGGTGGGTGAGCCTGGTGGTGGGTATTAAGGAGGGCACATATTGCATGGAGCACTGGGTGTGGTGCATAAACAGTGAATCTTGGAACACTGGAAAAATAAAATAAAATTTAAAAAATTAAATTAATAATAACAATAATAATAAACTCTAAATTGGAAACCTAAATGTCCATCAATGGAAAAATGGATAAACTGTGATATAGTCACATAATAGAATACACTACAATAAAACAGTTACTCGAAATGAAACATGAATGACTTACCAATGCAATTTTGAGTGAAAGAAGCTAGATGCAAGAATATATACAATTGATGTAGAAAGAGGTCAAAAATACATAAAACTATAGGCTTAGAAATGACTATAGCAATTATTCCTGGGAGGGCTGCGGGTAGTGATTAGGAAACATCAAAGGATTTTCTATGTGACTTGAGTAGTTGCTACTCAGGTGTAGCAGCTCTGTGATAATATACTGAAATTTACATTTGTTTCCTGTATTTTTCCTATGTTTATTTTTCAATATGATAAGAGTTTAAACAAAAAGTAAAACCAAACCAAAACCAAAATTTGCATCTGATTATGTTTATTCATGATTCAGAGGGTTGGAATCTTCTTTTTTTTTTTTTTTCAGTAACAACATAATAAATCAGTTAAAACTTTGACTCCTACATATTTGGCATGAAAGGTTTACTCTCAGAGAGTCCAGATATGGACCCTCAACTCTATGGTCAAATGATCTTCAACAAAGCAGGAAAAAATATACATTGGAAAAAAGACAGTCTCTTTAATAAATGGTGCTGGGAAAATTGGACAGCTATATGTAGAAGAATGAAACTCAACCATTCTCTTATGCCATACACAAAGATAAACTCAAAATGTATAAAAGACCTCAAGGTGAGGCAGGAATCTATCAAAATCCTAGAGAAGAACAGAGGCAGTAACCTCTTCAACATTGGCCACAACAACTTCTTTCAAGATATGTCTTCAAAGGCAAAGGAAACAAAAGCAAAAATGAACTTATAGGACTTCATCAAGATCAAAATCTTCTGCACAGCAAAGGAAACAGTCAGTAAAACAAAGAAGCAACCCACAGAATGGGAGAAGATATTCGCAAATGACACTGCAGACAAAGGGCTGATATCCAAGACCTATAAAGAACTCCTCAAACTCAACACACACAAAACAGAAAACCACGTCAAAAAATGGGTAGAAGACATGAACAGACACTTCTCCAAAGAAGACATGCAAATGGCTAAGAGGGACATGAAAAAATATTCATCATCATTAGCAATCGGGGAGATTCAAATCAAAACCACATTGAGGGGTGCCTGGGTGGCTCAGTGGGTTAAAGCCTCTGCCTTCGGCTTGGGTCATGATCCCAGGGTTCTGGGATCGAGCCCCACATCGGGCTCTCTGATCAGCAGGGAGCCTGCTTCCCCACCCCCCACCCCCACCTGCCTCTCTGCCTACTTGTGAAATAAATAAATAAATAAATAAATAAATAAATAAATATCTGTCAAATAAATAAATAAAATCTTTAAAAAAACCCACACATTGACATATCACCGTACACCAGTTAAGATGGCCAAAATCAATAAGACAGTAAACAACAAGTGTTGGAGAGGATGTGGAGAAAAGGGAACCCTCTTACACTGTTGGTGGGAATGCAAGTTGGTGCAGCCACTTTGGAAAACAGTGTGGAGATTTCTTAAGAAATTAAAAATAGAGCTTCCCTATGACCCTGCAATTGCACTACTGGGTATTTACCCCAAAGATTCAGATGTAATGAAAAAAGGGCCATCTGCACCCCAATGTTCATAGCAGCAATAGCCACAGTTGGCAAACTGTGGAAAGAACCAAGATGCCCTTCAACAGATGAATGGATAAAGAAGATATGGTCCATATATACAATGGAGTATTATGCCTCCATCAGAAAGGATGAATACCTAACTTTTGTATCAACATGAATGGGACCAGGAGAGATTATGCTGAGTGAAATAAGTCAAGCAGAGAGAGTCAAGTATCATATGGTTTCACTTACTTGTGGAGCATAAGGAATAACATGGAGGACATTGGGAGAGGGAGAGGAGAAGTGAGAGACTGTGGACTCTGAGAAACAAACAGGGTTTTGGAGGGGAAGAAGGTGGGGGGGATGGATGAGCCTGGTGGTGGGTATTATGGAGGGCACGTATTGCATAGAGTACTGGGTGTGGTGCATAAACAATGAATTCTGGAACACTGAAAAGAAATAAAATTTAAAAAAAAGAAAAGGCTTACTCTCATATAGTTAGGTGCAAAACTATTAATTTTCAAAAACTTACATTGTTCATTTCCATATATGACTCTATCTACCATTTTTCATAATGTAAAATCCCAAAAAACATAACTCCTGTTAGAGCAAGTCTTAATTTTTCAGCCTGCAATTAAAAGCCTTCCACTAGCTGACTCCATCTGACCAATAGAAAATTATCTACCCCTAAGTGACAACTGATTTAGAGATATGGTAAAAGCCAGATAAATATTTGATGTCTGCTTATTTGGGAGCCTACAGAGTGAAGAAATAACAAAAAGCCAACTATTCCTCCATGGTCCCTAAGATCATTAGTGCTCTGAAGGTTTCCTGCTTCAGACAGAAGTTTAGCAGTAGGGGGCTGGAAATTTTCAATATATACAATGTGTAGTGGGCACTGACATGCAAAAGTATGGGAGAAGATGAAATACAAGGAGTTTAAACAGGAAGATGTGGACTATATAGAAATTTAAATGTTCAGATACATAGAATACTTTCTGTGGATCCCAATGATTTCAGAGTTTTTAATAATAATTTGAACACATACTATCAGTAAATACTTAAGATGGTGCTAAGAAAACAGCCTTCTTCAATATTTTGGATATCCTAATAACCTCTGTTGAGCCACTGCTTTTAAAACAAACACACAAGTAGAATGAACCAAAAAATGAAAGAACCACATATGATTGGTTAATATCTAAAAACAATGTCAATTTGGTGTGATACAACAAACTGGTATATAATAACTGAAACAAAGAACAATTAACAGTGTAAAAATTAAATTTATAACTTATTAGCAAAACTACTAAGTAACTGGTTTACTGAAACAGAACATCTTTAAAGTATTTGAAGTATTACTACATGAAGCCATATTTACATTAGTCTTCTAAGGACTGTGTTCAGCAAATTTAGGCATGAGCCATCACTTCAAAATCCTTAGTGAAACAGAAGATCCAATTAATACGCTATTGATCCCTAAAAGGAAAATTAGCAGTGTTTAGTCTATAGAAAAAGCATATGTCATTTAAAATATTAAGTTAAAAATCCAGAGACAGGGCGCCTGGGTGGCTCAGTGGGTTAAGCCTCTGCCTTCGGCTTAGGTCCTGGGATCGAGCCCCGCATCGGTCTCTCTGCTCAGCAGGGAGCCTACTTCCCCCTCTCTCTCTGCCTGCCTCTCTGCCTGCTTATAATCTCTGTCAAATAAATAAAATATTTAAAACAAATAAAAATCCAGAGACATTTCAACATACGTGAACTTTATAATAAGGGTTGTTGTCATGGATTCCTGGTAAATATCTACACCTTCCCAAAATGGTCTGAACAAACCCATTTCTTTTACAATTCTTCACTGTCTCTCTCATGAAATGATCAATGCCTACAAAGAAAATACAAAAATAATTACAACCAAAGTCCATTCTTAAACTCATTCACTATCTTCAATATAGTGAAATATGCCAAAACCCTACCATGATTCCTCAAATTATATGGCATCATCAAAACTTTGCATATAAACTTTCATTCCCTTCCTTTTTGCAGACTCAGAAAGTTAGAAACTAAAGAGACTTTAGAAATGACATACTCTACATAATCTCTTCCAGGCCCATCCATGTTGATACAAAAGTTGGGTATTCATCCTTTCTGATGAATATATATATATATATATATATATATATACTCCATACCATATATGGACCACATCTTCTTTATCAATTCATCCGTTGAAGGGCATCTTGGTTCTTTCCACAGTTTGGCGACTGTGGCCATTGCTGCTATAAACATTGGGGTACAGATAGCCCTTCTTTTCACTACATCTGTATCTTTGAGGTAAATACCCAGTAGTGCAATTGCAGGGTCATAGGGAAGCTCTATTTTTAATTTCTTAAGAAATCTCCACACTGTTTTCCAAAGTGGCTGCACCAACTTGCATTCCCACCAACAGTGTAAGAGGTTCCCTTTTCTCCACATCCTCTCCAACACTTGTTGTTTACTGTCTTGTTGATTTTGGCCATTCTAACTGGTATAAGTCAAGCAGAGAGAGTCAATTATCATATGGTTTCACTTATTTGTGGGGCATAAGGAATAACACCAAGGACATGGGGAGATGGAGAGAAGAAGGGAGTTCGGGGAAATTGGAGGAGGAGACGAACCATGAGACACTGTGGACTCTGAAAAACAATCCAAGGGTGTTGGAGGGGCCACGGATGGGAGGTTGGGTGAGCCTTGTGGTGGGTATTATGGAGGGCATGTATTGCATGGAGCACTAGGTGTGGTACATAAACAATGAATTCTGGAACACTGAAAAGAAATTTAAAAAATAAATAAAAATGAAAAAAAGAGAAAAAAAGAAAAGAAATTATATACTCTAACTCTATCATGAACAAAAAATATGAAACTAAACTCCAGAACAACAGAGCAGGTACTAAAACCTAGGATCTTAAGATTATTCCATAGTACTTTTCACAGGCTTCTTCTGCTCTTTGATTATGTTAATCTTTTACTCTTTGGTCTTACCACTTCCAGGCTTAAAACATTAACAGCTCTTTGTTAGCATCTAAGCTACAATCCAAATAGGACCTAACTGAAATCGATACACAAATAATAAATACTTCATTGGGAATATATACAATTCACTTCTTAAAAGTTTAAAAAGTTACAAAGTTTAAAAAGACTATGTACAGTATACTATTCAAACAAATTCACATTCCCTATACCAGCATTCATCCTTTGCAATATAGGCTCATTATTATGTCCTATAGATCTTCAGGGTGAGTTTGTTGTTCTAGGCCGACCAAAGTCTTCACTGCTCATTCCTGTCTCTGAGTTAGAGAAGTCTTCTCTAACTGGTCTATCTTTATTTATATGTGCTGATCTATCTTTATTCATATGTGCAACCTCTGCTTCCTCACAGCTCTGCTCATCTTAAACAATAAACACTAACAACTCCTAACCAAAACACCTCATTTGAGGATTTCCGTTTGTGACTAGCACAGGAGAGACATTTGAGGAGACTGTGGGTGAAAGGAAGGGAAGAAAACCCTGCCAACTGAAGCCGTTGGTGATATTCAACCACCAGCATAAGAATTTTAGAAAGCAATAAGGCTCTCACCTTTTCTGTTTAGGAATTACTGTGTTATTATTGAGTGAAAAGCAAAGAAAATGATGAGATTGAAGAGAATGCATCTCTACAAATTCTCTTACCTGACTCCTGTCAGAGGCTGAAAGAACTACTTTAAAAAAGCAAACAAAGGGAAGGGTTAGGGGAGGCAAACCAGGAAACATTCTCAACTCTAGCGAACAAACTGATGGTTACCAGACGGGAGGTGGGTGAGGGATAGGTGAGTAGGGAAGGGGATTAAGGAGTGTACTGTGATGAGCACCAGGTGATATATGAAAGTGCTGAATCACTGTATTGCACACCTGAAACTAATATTATACTGCACATTAACTAACTGGAATTTATGTAACAACCAAAATATCAATCCTGCTATATAATTTACATACAGTAGAAGGAACCCACTTTAGGTGAATAGTTAGATGCATTTTAACAAAGGTACACTACAAGATATGAAACATTTTTATCACCTTTATCAGTTAGCCCTCCATTATCAGCCTCAAACTCTCATTGATCTGCTTTATATCACTATACCTTGGTTTTTCATGTTCTTAAAATTCATAAAAACTGACTTATGCTGTACGTCCTCATTTGAGTTTGCTTTCTTTTGCCAAGTAGTATTCCATAGCAGATATATACCAAAATTTGTTTTGGTTTGGTTTGGTTACCATGGTTCTGTTCATAGATATTTGGTTGTTAGGAATAAAACTGCTATAACATTCACATATATAAGTCTTTCTTTGGGTATGTTTTCATTTTTCTTGGACAAATACGCAATACTAAAATTGCAGGATCACATAATTGTTTCACTCTATATCAAAGAGTCATAGCATTTTCCAAAGTGGTTGTACCATTTTATAACTCTATCAGCAATATAAAAGAAATACAGTGCTTTTTATTTTAGCCATTCTAGTGTTTTTGTAATGGTATCTCTTTGTGGTTTTAATTTGCTTTTCCCTGATGACTAATGATGATAACATTTGACATGGTCATTCATATATCTTCTTTTGTGAAGTGTCTGTTCAAATCTTTTGACCTTTATTTTATTGGATTGTTTGCCTTCTCAGCATTGAGTTACAAGAGTGTTTTACACATTCTTGATGCAAGTTCACTGGACAACAGGAACTGCAAATATCTTCTCCTTTGTGGCTTGCCTTAGATTTGCTTAATGGTGTCTTTTACCAATGTTTATATTTTGTGTTTAATTGAGTGTAATTATCACCTAAAAAATCTTTGCCTACCTCAATGTCACAAAGTGTTTTTCACCTATTTTCTCCTGGAAGATTTATAGTTTTAGCTTTTATTTTTAAGTCTATGTTCCATATGAAGCTAACTTTGGAATATAGTATAAGATAATAGTTGAAGCTCATTTTTTTCCCATACTGGCCTCCAGTTGTCCTAGAACCAATTGTTGACATGACCATGCTCCATTGAGTTAATCATGGTGACTGTTGAAAATAAAGCCACTATATATGTATAGGTCTATTTCTTTTTTTTTTTTTTTGAAGGTCTTCTTTTTTTTTTTTTTAATTAACATATAATGTACTATTAGCCCCAGGGGTACAGGTCTGTGAATTACCAGGTTTACACACTTCACAGCACTCATCATAGGTCTATTTTTTAATCCTTTATTGTGATCCATTTTTTTTTCATGTCTACCCTTGTGACTACTTTGATTATTATAGTTTTATACTAAGTTTTGAACCCAGGGAGTGTTACTACTCAACACTGTATTTTTCCCAAAAAAATTTTCCTAGTTATTCCAGGCCCTTTTAATTTCCATATAAATTTAAGATCAATTTGTCAAATTCGACACAAAAATCTAATGGACTATTGACTGGAATTAAATTGAATCTATAGGACAATTTATAGAAAAGTGCCATCACAATAACATTGTGCCTTCTAATAAATTAACATGGTAAACCTCACATTTATCTAAGTATCTTCAATTTCTTTCAGGATTGTTTTAGAGTTTTCAGTAAAGTCTTGCACATACTGTTGAATTTATCCCACATATTTCAGGTATTTTGATGTTACCATAATGCTTTTATTTTTACTCCATTCACTAATTACTAGCATACAAAAATCCACCTGATTTTTACAAATTAACTTTATATGGGGATGGGGCACCTGGGTGGCTCAGTGGGCTAAGCCACTGACTTTGGATCAGGTCATGATCTCAGGATCCTGGGATCCAACCCAGCTCTACACTCAGGAGGGAGTCTGCTTTTCCCCTCTCCCTCTTCCACTTCCCCAACCCCTGCCTGTGCTCTCTCTCAAATAAATAAATAAAACCTTAAAAAAAAAAAAAACCTTTTACAGTGGGACATTTCTAAATTTAGTTATTTGTTCTAGTAGTTGTTTCATAGAATTGAAATTATTTTCTATGTATAAGATCATGTCATATGTGAATAAAGTTTTCTCTTCGGGGACTGAGGTCAGGGCTGATTACAAAGGGTATGAAATAATTTTCTGGGATGATGGGATGATATGGTCATGATTCCGTATCTAGGTTGTGGTGTAGGTTATAGGACTCTGTGCATTTGCCAAAACTTACACAAATATACATCTTAAAAGGGTAAATTTTATTGTATATAAATTGCACCTCAATAAATTGCCAAAAGACAAGATAATTTAAAACAATAATACTCAAACTGCTCTTGTTCTTTCATAGTTTCTGGTACATTTAATCAATGGTTTATTGTTTCAAATTGAAGCTATTAAAACCTAAAGCATAGCACAATTCCAAGACTTTATGGCATATTCACAATGACAAACTAGCATATACATCAATTGGGGTTTTTTTTATCCCATTTTTGTTCCTATTTTTATGAATAAAGACCATCTTAGCAAATAATCATAAGGATGATGTTATTTAATTAACAATATCTGGGGAAAAGTTCTCAGTAATAGAAATGTTAACAGAAAATTTTGTAAGACTATTTTTTCAATTAATATGGCAAGATAATTGACTAGTATGTAGAAGATAACTAATAATTAATGTTTCTTTACCTGTATATCTGGATTTGAAGGAATCAATGTAGCAAGTGGCATCATTTTCTTTAATGCCCATCTGCTCTGCTGAAGATTTAGCACCCATTCCATAAATGATTCCATAGCAAATCTGAAAAGGAGTCATCACACTCGGTAAGTAAAGTAAAGGTCATAACTACATAAACTGCAAATATAAAAAGTTGATCAGGATTGAAATTTGGTAAACTTTTTATTTCATAGTGTGTCAAAGAAATGATTAGATCTGTTTTTGCTAGGTTAAATTCATAGAACCTGATATCTAGAGAACATCTTTTCTCTTTTCTGCCTTTAAACAATACTTTCAAACTGGGGGAGGAAGGGGAAGAACATGAATAAATGTGAATGTGTGTGTTTTAAGAAACCAATCCTAGTGGTTTAAAAGGGAAGATTTATTTCTGATTCTTTGTCATGTATCCAGTTGTCTTCAGAGTAGCTTTCTACTCTTATAATAATACCACATTAACTTCTGCTTAGACAAGCGCCCAGGAGTCAGGAAAGAAAAGCATTACAAACATTCCTCTCCTGGCTCCTGCATAGGACAGAGCAGGAAGAGAAGGCTTCAGGGTTCAATAATAGGGAATACTTGATTGGAAATAAATATGCCCCCTGATATCCCACAATTGCAGAATTCAATTGGGTTAAACAAGTTCCTGAGGAAATTTTGGGAGTAGTAGAAGGAAATAGTCTAAACAGGTCAGTAGGAAACTATAAATTTAATAATAAGTATTTAGTTTAAATAAGTACTTAACTAGTTTAACTAGTTAAATCATAGTTCCAAATAACCAGTTTAAATCCTAGTTCCAGAATTTGTAAGATTATCTTGAGGAAGCTACCTAAACTCTTGTATCTCGACTTCCAGTTTAAATCCTAGTTCCAGAATTTGTAAGATTATCTTGAGGAAGCTACCTAAACTCTTGTATCTCGACTTCCTCATCCATGAGGATAATAATACCTGCATCATGGAATTGTGAAGATTACTAAATTATTACCTCTAAGTGTTCAGAAAACTAACATAAAGCAAGTTCATATAAATGTCATTAAATATAATTTTAAAAGATAACTTGTAAAAGATGATTATCAGAGTCCCAACCTACTTTTAATGTGATAAAATAACTAGAAGTTTTTTGTCCTTTCCTGTCTTTTTTAATACATTGAGAAGGATTTTTTTTCCCTCCTTTTATCTTTTCCTTTTTGGTGTTTCTACATTTATTTTTTTTTTTTTTTTTTTTTTTTTTTTTTTTTTTTTTTTTTTTTTTTTTTTTTTTTTTTTTTTTTTTTTTTTTTTTTTTTTTTTTTTTTTTTTTTTTTTAACTTGGGTAGTATACAGCACTGGCTGAGATCTCAGCCAGACCCAAGGAGTAGACAGTGCAGAGCATAAACACTATTAAATCATGCAAGAACTTATGAAAAAGAGGCAGATATCATCAGTGGATGAGTGTTTAGGTGATAAAGTCAGCATGTCTAAGTTCTGGCATTCTGAACTCATCCTGGCTCCACCACTTATAGCTGTAAGATCTTTAGCAAATTACTAACTTTTGGTGCTTCCCTTTATGCCTATTTAAAATGGGAATAATAATTGTACCTATTTCATAGGTTTATTATGAAAATTAAATATTGGAACATTAGTTCTTTATCCAGGGTTCGATTCTTGCTGAGTGCAGGAGCCCAGAGATTATTAAACAGAGAGGGCAAAGCTGGTTTTCTAAAGAGTGGAAGAAACATGTGCTGGTGCTGAACAGGCAATGGCTGAGAGGAAGGGTTTCATGTCTAATGAGCCAGTCAAGACTTACAGCTGTGAGTAACTGGAAGTATAAATGTAAAAGTAACACAGCGGGATCTTAAAGGTGGGAGTGATGGTCTTTTGTCTCATCCAGCAATCCTATTTTTAAAAAATGGCCTCAGATTTCCCACAGGCCTAGTGGTGAAAGAAGTATCAGTGTCAATAGAGGCCAGAAAATGGTATAAATGTGGCCTTTGACTTTCTCTGTGCATGACAGTCATCCAGGAGTAGGAACTAATAAGGACCCACTTGAAAAGTCCAAGGACAGTATAAAGTTTCACATGTGGAATAGCTAACCAATGACCTCAAAAAACAAAAAAAGCTATCAGCTATTAATTATAATCCACAGTTCAGTGATTCTTTTTCAATAAACATTTAGAGAACACCTATAAAAATAAAAATATGAAAATGTTTACAGACCAGAGAGACATTTTTTAAAATACACATACATATACATAAATAACAACTACTACCACCACGATATACCACCACGATATCTACCACTAATGTGGATGGCTTTCCTCATGCGAGGTAGCCTCAGACAAAGTCTAGCTGATTCTTTCTACTGACTCTATGAAGGAGAGTATGATGAATACCATGAGACAAGCTCAGCTGAATATGGTTTGAAAGATCCACAGATGGAGAAATCATCATTCCCCAACATCAAATGATCAAGACATTTTTAAAATTTTTTTAATCATTAAAATTCTCATATATGTTAAACATGTTCATCTGCTTTGCTTGTTGCCTCAGATCATCCCCAACAGACTCTGGCTCAATCATCTTCCACTCAGCTGCAATACTCCTGAAAACATCAGCCCCAGTGTTTAATACTTGAATGAGGCAACGATGGTGGGATAAATGAGCCAAGATCCTCAGTTCAAGTTGAGAGTAATCAGCAGCTAATATTAAGCCACCTGAAATAGAAATGACTTTAGAAAAGCTGGTACAAAGATAAGTCCACATTTTATACAACTGAGCAGGATAACAGAAATTTGGTTCTAACTTAGAACCATAAGATTAGGGAAGGGAGGGAAAACTGAAGGGGAGGAAATCAGAAAGGGAGACAAACCAGGCTCTGGACTCCATGAAACAAACAGGGTTACAGAAGGAGAGGGGTTGGGGGATGGGATAACCGGATGATGGGTATTAAGGAGGACACGTGTGGTGGTGAGAGCCGGGTGTTATATCAACTAATGATTCATTGAACATTACATCAAAAACTAATAATGTACTATATGTTGGCTAACTGAGCATAAAAAAAGACATTATGTGCCCAAAAGTTAAAATCTTGCTCTTAAGGTGATGCAATTCAGTTCTGTAACTTAGATAATTTTTTTTCTGTTCAGTTTTCAAGTATATGTAATATGTGTAAAGCCACCCCTGACTTCTGCCCTTTAAACCACTCTGCTAGTGCTTTCCTCAGGGTTTCTGTAGCATTTGACACATAATCTAAAATGGTTCTTTCATGCCTCTCCCACATAGCACAGAGCCATTAGGGATGGGATACTTAATTTTCTTTTGCATTCTATGCAAACCCTTGCACATGGGGCACCTGGGTGGCTCAGTCAGTTAAGCATCTGCCCTCAGCTCAGGTTATGATCCCAGGATCCTGGGATCGAGCCCCGTGTCATGCTCCCTGACAAGCGGGGAGCCTCTCCCTCTTCCTCTGCCTGCCATTCTGTCTACTTGTGCTCTCTCTCTCTTCAAATAAATAAATAAAACATTTAAAAAAAAACTTGCACAGTTCCGATACTTCATAGCTCCTTAAATAGTTGTTGAATGAATGAATGAAGAAACTGGTTTGCAATGTGTACACATTGTAAGTGGGCTGGAGAGAAACATGTGCTCTGCTTTGACAATAAAAACATTCAGTGGACTGTGGAGTGGACTCTGAGAAACAAACTGAGGGTTTTGGAGGGGAGGAGGGCGAGGGGTTGGGTGAGCCTGGTGGTGAGTATTCAGAAGGGCACATATTGCATGGAGCACTGGGTGTGATGCATAAACAATGAATCTTGGAACACTGAAAAAATAAAGCCTAAATTAAAAAATTAAATTAAAATTAAAAATTTTTTAAAAAGCATTCAGTGGAAACAAGGGGTTGATATGTGAAGAAGGGTTACTTAGAGGATTCAGAGAGTTTACCTATGTAAAGGAAATTACTGGATTAGATATACATGGCAAAAATAAAATTTAAAAGATTATAGCTAAGAAAGAGGGAGGGAAAATGCAACTGATAATCACCACACACTCATTGCCATATTATAAAAAAGGCATGCTACAAATCAAGAATAAGAGAAAATATAAACAAGCAGTTCACAGAAACAGTCAAAAGAACCTTAAACATACTAAAGAATGCTCAACTTCATTCACAATAAAAGAGATGCAAACTAAAACTATAGCAAGAAACAATTTTTCTCTAGTGAAAAATCCAGAAATTGGACAGCACATTCTGTGGCAAGGCTGAGAAAGAAACACTTATTGTTATTGGGGACTAAAAGGTCACTGCCCTCTATTACAATGCAATTCAACAATATCTACCAAAATTGATCACGTTTACTCTGTGACTCAGCAAACCCACATTTTGTTACACAGATGACCTGCACAGAGATTAAACTGGTTTACGTTCAAATTTATTTACTGATAATCACAACTCTCCATTATAAAAACATTACATGAAAAAAGGCACAAAACAGTGTCTCTGGAATCTTTATTTTTGTGTAAGAATAGAGGAAGAAAATATTATATATTTATATTTGCTTACCTCTACATAAAAAATACTACAGGAATATATAAGAAACTCATATAGGAGGTCATCTAGAAGAGCTGTAAACAATAGGATAGCTAGGACATGGAAGGAAGCAAACTTCTCAATACATATCTTTCATATATTTTGATTTCGAAACTACATAGAATGAATGAACAACTTAAAAATATATAATAATATAAAACAAATTACCACAACTTTTATGGCCTGCCTGCCATAAATAAGAAAAAAAATTGGCAAATCTGTTTTTAGGTGTTGGAATAGACAGTGCAAGACTACAATCTCTAAGAAGCAGGGAGGAGAAAGGAGACAAGGTGAGCCACGCAACTATCTCAGTTTTCTGAAAGGAGGAATTTACCAGAACACATTGCAGGGAAGAAGAGATTAAACAAAGCACTATGATTTGAGCTGAGGAAGCAGAGACTAGAGTTTGTGCCTACCAAGGAGGCTAGAATTTTGTGGTAATTTGACCAAGTACTAAAGGAGTGAGAAAGTTCAGGAAACCAGGCAAAAAAACAATACAAAAGAAATAACTACTACTAAAGAAACAGCCACCATCACATAGTTGTCAGCTGATCAACTACTTGAATAACAACCTCTTGAATGTTGAGAGATGTTCAAGCTGTGACCAGACCGAGTAGACAGACCCTGTTAACACACTGAGCACCAAGTAGAGACCTCAACAAGGCCACAGCTTACAATTAGGGCTAATCTAGCCCTAGAAAAAAAGCCACTTTAAACATTTGCTAACAAAGCTTTAAAAGTCACAAAATGATCAAGCTGAATGTGAAAGTAATCATCTTCCAGAAGAAAATGTTATTAATGAAGACTATAAAATCCCAAGTCAATAATGTAGCAACCCTTATGTCCAGCACACAGTTAAAAAAAAAAAATACTAGACATAAGAATCAGGAAAATGTGACTCTGAGCAGGAGAATATTTAATCAATAGAAAAATGGCACCCAAATTAAGAGATGATGGATTTTTAAATAGCTACCATAAATAATGTTCAGGAATTTAAAGAAACATGCATATAATGATGTAATAAATAGGGAATTGCTATAAGGTAATAAAAACCAGGCAAAAAATCAAATGAAAATTCTGAAACTAAAAATACAATATCTGAAATGTAAAATTCACTAGAAGGATGTGACAGCAATTAGACACTGTAGAAGAGAAATCCATGAACATTTAACAGTCAGTAGAAAATATACATTGTAGCACAGAATAAAAAAAAAAAAAACAGAGGGAGAATAAAAAAGAAAAAAGTTTCAGTGACCTGTGGAGCAATACCAAGTGGTATTACATATGTATATTTGGAGCAACAAGAAGAAAGGAGAGAGGAGAGAAAAATGAACAAAAAATATTACAAGTGGGACATTGAGGTGGCTCAGTCGTTTAAGCGTCTGACTCTTGGTTTCAGCTAAGGTCATGATCTCATAGGTCATGGATCAAATCTTGCATGGTGCTCTGTGCTCAGCAGGGGAGTCTGCTTGATGATTCTCTCCCTCTGCCCCACCCCCATGTTTGCTCACACTCTCTTTCTCTCTTTCTAAAATAAATAATCTTTCAAAAAATTCAAGAGGGTTGCCTAGGTGGCTCAGATGGTTAAGCGCCTGTCTTTGGCTCAGGTCATGATCCCAGGGACCTGGGACTGAGCCCCGCATTGGGCTCCCTGTGTGGTGTGGATCCTGCTTCTCCCTCTTCCTCTGCTGCTCTTTCTCTCAAATAAATAAATAAAATCTTTTTAAAAATTAAAGAATATTAAAAATTTACAAGAAATAATGGTTGAAAATGTTTCAAATTTACTAAAAAATATAAGCACATATATTAAAAAAAAAAACTAAGCCAACTTAGGATATCCAGCAAACTCAAAAGTCTTAGAAGCAAAGCATGAAAAACTACCCAAAGAGTCTCAGTAACAAAATTTAAAAAGTACCCAGGGGAAAGTTGGTTGTATTATGCTTAGAGGAGGAGCAAGAAAAATGACGGTATACTTCTCAATAGAAATAATACAAACCAGAAGCTAATGGAAATATATATTTAAAGTGCTGAACAAGAAAGACTGTAAATCTAGAAATCTACATCACATAAAATTATCTTTCAAAGTGAGGATAAAATAAAGAAATCTAGAGACATGGGAATGCTGGGATAAATCACTGTCAGTAGAATTGCATTATAAGAAATCTTAAAGGAAGTACTCTAGAGGAAGTACTTCAAGATTCCTTGAATTACCCCAAGAAACGAAAAGTGCCAGAAATGGTAAAAAGTGAACAGGTAGAAAAGACACTTTTTTATTTCTTGATTTCTTTGAAAGATAATAGACTTTTTAAGGCAAAAATAATAACCGTATAGTAGAGTTTATAAGTCATAGAAATTAAATCTATTATATAAGAGGGGAAATGGAAAAAAACTTTACAGATGAAGTGGTATAAGATTATTTGAAGACAGTATGTGATGGAATACATATATCCGTATTGTATACTCTGAAATATCTAAGATAGTTAATAAGACGATAGAGGAAATAAAAAGCACAATAAAAATAGTCACTTAAAGCTTTAAAAAATAAGTAACAGATAGAATAAAACACAAATAACAAGACAGTAGAGTTAAACCAACTGTATGCCAATGATTACTTTAGATGCCAATGGACTAAACACTACATTTATTTTATTTTTTTTAAGATTTTGTTTATTTATTTTACAGACAAAGATCACAAGTAGGCAGAGAGGCAGGCAGAGAGAGAGGAGGAAGCAGGCTCCCTGCTGAGCAGAGAGCTTGATCCCAGGACCCCTGGATCATGACCTGAGCTGAAGGCAGAGGCTTCAACCCACTGAGCCACCCAGGTGTCCCTAAACACTACATTTAAATGACAGAAATTTTCAGATTTAATCCATATATGTTTAATTTCAATGAACTTAAAAAAATTTTTTAAAGCAGTATAAAATTTATCATGTTAAACACAATTTTATTGTTTAAGTAAGAATAAATTGATGAACAGATAAACTAAATAAAGGATACACATATAATCAAATATTATTCAGCCTTAAAAAGAATGGAAATTCTTTTTTTTTAAGATTTTATTTATTTATTTGACAGAAAGAGAGATCACAAGTAGGCAGAGATGGAGGCAGAGTTGGTGGGAAGCAGGCTCCCCACTGAGCAGAAAGCCAGATGTGGAGCTTGATCCCAGGACTCTGGGATCATGACCTGAGCAGAAGGCATAGGCTTAATCCACTGAGCCACCCAGGCACCCAAAAAGAATGGAAATTCTGACATATACTACAACATGGATGAATCTGTTATGCCCGAGTTTTCACGTCCGAGAGACAACCAAGGAGCCAACGGCGATGTAAACACATGAGGGTTTATTCAGCAAGCTTAATCTTGGGCCCAAGTATAACCCGACACAGCGGAGTAGGGACTTGGACTCTGAACCAGATTACAGTCAGAGTTTTTAAAAGCAGAGTAGGGGTGGACTCGGTGGTGGGTGAGGGCAAAGGGGATATTCAGAAGACCTATCAGGGTAAAGAAGACTGTCAGGATATTGGAGGCCTGGTTATTATCAAGCCAAGGCCATTTTTCCCTCTAATGAGGCACTAACATGAAGACAGTTGGGAGTTTCCTGGTGGAATGTCACATTCCTCCTATCAAGCGTCCTTGCTAGTGAGATTTAGCACTGGGACATTTGTAAACTGAGGGAGACTCCTGTCTTGCAGGATTGTGATTTCTTCAAGTTAACTATTTGTTCACATACTACCGAGGGGAGGGGAGTGGGTGGAGAGGGGGTGCAAGGTGCCAGCCAGCTTTTGCTTTGTCAAGATGGCTGTACTTATGCCAGGGCTAGACTCAAGGTGGGTATAGCCCTGTTTTTCTTGGCCTCCACAAATCTTGAAGACATGATGCAAAGAGAAATAAACCAGACACAAAAAGACAAACACTGTATAATCCACTTATAGTACAGACCTCAAGTAGTCAAATTTACAGAGACAGAAAGTAGAATGGTGGCTGCCAGGGACTGGGGGCTGATGGGAGGGAGAGTTACTGTTCAATAGAGAGTTTCAGTTGTGGAAGATGAAAAGGTTCTGGGGATGGATGGTGGTGATGGATGCACAAACAACCATGATGGGTACTTAATGCCAGAGAACTGAACGCTTAAAGATGGTTACAATGAGATAGTGCTGATAGTTCACACTTAAAGAGCAAAACAGAAAATTACCAACCAGGTGACACTGTCACAGACCTAGATTCCCCCTTAGAATATTTTCTGACAGAATTAAAACCAATTCAGATGGTTAACTGCACTCACCCAGACCTGCCAACTGGCAGAAGATAAAGGCACAAATTCGTATAGAAATAGTAGGGATGATTTAGGAGTTAGATCCTGGCTTCCAAATGTCTCATGACTAGTTTATTGAGTTCATGAAAGGCCTGTTGTCTAGAGTACTAAAGAGAGGTCAGGCAAGAGAAGGGCAGCCTTGGGGGTTACTCCTGCAATAGGAAACAGTGGTGTGGAGAGGAGAGAAGCAAAAGAGCAAAGCAAGTCAGAGAAACAAGAAAATTGTGCCCTTAGAGATCAAGGAAGGACAGAAATTGAGGAAACTGAGGGTTCATTAACACTATAAATGCTGTACAGAAGAGTCTGTACAAGAGTCTGTCAAAGAGTACAAGGACTAATGAAATCTGCTGGACTTTGCAAAAAAGTTTGCAATCACTTTGGAAAACATGGTTTCAGTAGACTGTTGCTGACAAGCATACACCACAGGGGTTTTCCACAGAGCAGATCATGAAGACAATGATGACTGACAACCTGGCTACACAAAGGTAAAAACAGGCTACACCAAAGAGAGGAAAGATGGAGGGACCAATGCATACTTCTGAGTCATAATACAGGCTTTATTAGTGCTTTGAAAACCATTTCTACAGCAATGAGAAGCTCAAAAAACCATCTATCACCTTACCTGGAAAAGGCACAAAAGCATGCCGCAGGCAGACTGAAAATGGTATTCCTCTGTCTGGGGCTCTCTCCTCCATCTGTGCCTGCTATCCAGAGTTCAGGCCACAACTCTTTTTATCTCTTCCTCCATCAGGCAAACAAAATCAGCAGCTAGACATGAAGCAGTCTCAAATATATGAGGAAGGTCTCATTTTTCAGTGGTCAACAGTTTCATCTAGGAAACTTAAAAACCTTATCATTTGAAACTCACTTTAAAGCTTAACATAGATACTAGATTTTCTTTTTTTAGCAAACATTCAATTAAACAAAATAAGGCATTTCTGTAACAGCTTTTGCCACAAACTGCTTCTGAAAAACTTACTGACATTTAGCTCAAGTCAACAAATCTTTTAGACCATATCTAACATAAATTATCTATGCTTTTCCTTCCCATCATATGAATTTGGGGAGGGCAGAGAGGGGAGAGGTTTTTGACATAGTTAAACTCTTCTCTGTAGCATTTGAGTTAGAAAAGCACATCGTGCTGATTATTTAATTAGTGGTCCATATTTTCAGTCTTTCACCATCAACTAGCTTCTTTATAGACAGACTCAGGACTTTCTTTTTAAATTTTTTAAAAAATATTTTATTTACTTATTTGACAGACAGATTACAAGTAGGCAAGAGAGGCAGGCAGACAGAGAGGAGGAAGCAGGCTCTCCGCAGAGCAGAGAGCCCAGTGTGGGGCTTGATCCCAAGACCTTGGGATCATGACCTGAGCCGAAAGCAGAGGCTTTAACCCACTGAGCCACCCAGGCGCCCCAACAGACTCAGGACTTTAAATGGATAGTACCTAGAAATGTGTATGCCCAGAACAGAAAATTGAACTAACTTCATTATTTTATCCACTAGCCTTGTTTTGAGGCTTTCACACTCACAACAGTATATTAACACAGATACAGAGAAATAGCATCTACCTGTTCATGGGAAGTAGGGTTTGGGAAGGTGGACTCTCTCCTACTAGTGTTATCATTTTGATCTCAAAATCTCTCGGCACATTCTGAATATTTCGTTCTGTAAAGGTTATTCGTCCTAAAATCAAAGAGAATGAAGACAGGAAATTGAGAGGTTTGAGGGGATCTGACATTTATTTTCACAGTAATTACATTTCTGAATTATGCATTTTCACCAATGCTAAACTAAATTTATGTATAAATGTTCTTCATTATGTTCATGCATCTAACAAGGATAAAATAAGTACAAGACCAATCCCAATGTAAGTGAATATATGTATCAACTGCAATAGAATGTTTTACATTAACTTAGCTCTCAAGAAAACAAGCCCATGATGAGAAGTAATTCGATAGGTGGAACTAGTTCTGTGCTAAAATGAATACCAGTTGTCAGCACTATATGAATGTTAGCAGGGGTATTAATGAATAAAGACTACTCAAATGGATCCTAGGAAAAATGACTGTCAGAAACCTTCAAAACTCGGGAATGCACAAGACACAGAGAGAGGATCTGAAGCAGAAGAGCAATGAACTGCTGGAAAGGGATAACCCGGGGCCCAAGGGGGCAGCTAATCTGTAGAAGATGGAGTAGTGAGAAGTGATGACTAGAACATCACTTACTAGACGTCACCTGGCCACTTTCCTTCACCATCCTCACTCAGCAAGAGAACCAGTGGTACCACTGACAAAGCTAGAGACTAGAATCAGGAGATTAATGAACTTTCTAGGAAAGAAAAAGCTCTATGTTTTAATGCTTATAGCCTTTATTCCCCCCACCCAAATATTTTACAGATTATTTATTTATTGGTTGAATTTTTCTGAAACACATAAGCATTATTCAAAGAGTCTGGGGAACTGATTTTGTTATTGCAGTTTTACAACACATATATAGTGACACAAAAATCTTCTGTTTCATAATATACTCTTCATTGTAACGGCTCTCTACCAGCTAGTATATATAATTTCATCTTCTTTTGATGAGTCAGACATTTTAGGTACCTCGGATGTTCTTTCTCTGAACAAACCCCTGATATATGTCCTTGTTATTTAGCTTTTAAGAAAAATTAGTGCTCAATGAATGGTAGATATTAATATACTTATTACCATTTAATGTCCTCCTCAATATTTATAAAACTAGCCGACAGCAGAAGCTGTTCAAGTCTCTTGCTGCCTCAGCACACTGTCTTGTTTTCTATAATAATATTTAATATTCAGGTCTATTTTTTGAATTAATGAGACTAACACTAGAAGACAAGATGGAAAAAATAAATTCTAAAACATGAATGTAGCAGGGACGGCTGGGTGGCTCAGTTGGTTAAGCTGCTGCCTTCGGCTCAGGTCATGATCCCAGCGTCCTGGGATGGAGTCCCACATCGGGCTCCTTGCACAGCAGGGGGCCTGCTTCTCCCTCTGCCTCTGCCTGCCACTCTGTCTGCCTGTGCTCACTCTCCCTGTCAAATAAATAAAATCTTTTAAAAAAAACCCATGAATGTAGCATCATGGAGATGAATTCTAATAATGAAATGGCTTTGCTTTGCTTAGATAAGCTTGTATTTCCAAAATATTCTTTAAATGTAGGCATAGTATGGTGAAAACCAATCAGAAAAAAAGGAATTGATTACTTTCTTTCTACTTTATAAGCAATAGATAAATGCAACACCTTTAGAAATTCTGGGCTGGTATGTATGTATGTATGTATGTATTTATTTATTTATTTATTTATATTTTCAGTGTAACAGTATTCATTGTTTTTGCACCACACCCAGTGCTCCATGCAATATGTGCCCTCCTTAATACCCACCACTAGGCTCCCCTAACCTCCCATCCCCCACCTCTTCAAAACCCCTCAGGTTGTTTTTCAGAGTCCATAGTCTCTCATGGTTCACCTCCCCTTCCAATTTCCCTCAACTCCCTTCTCCTCTCCATCTCACCAAGGATTTATTTTACGTAAGTTTACATCATTAGCATATATCTCAAAATGAAATTTAAACACCAACAGGGCAAGAAATGGCTATGGTGATCTAAGAGCTTAGCTAAATATGGAAGAAGGAAAAGACTTTGTTTAGAACAGGCAATAAACAGGGGCGCCTGGGTGGCTCAGTGGGTTAAAGCCTCTGCCTTCGGCTCAGGTCATGATCCCAGGGTCCTGGGATCCAGCCCCGCATCGGGCTCTCCGCTCGGCGGGGAGCCTGCTTCCTCCTCTCTCTGTCTCTGCCTGCTTGTCTGTCAAATAAATGAATAAAATCTTAAAAAAAAAAAAAAAAAGAAAGAACAGGCAATAAACAGCACAGAAAAAAGCAACTCCTCCCGGTGCCTCCTTCTATAATAATAGCAACAGCTGGTAAGGAGCCCGCACAAAGTGCTCTGCTCTATTCGAAACACTTGAAATGTATTAGCCTATTTAATCCTCACCATGCCCTGGTGAAGTGAGACTATTATTATTATGTTTTACACAGGACACTCAGGCACAAAGCTACCTTGAATAAAGATTCAAACCTTGTAAAAGTCAGTTATCAAAGCCCACATTCTACACCACCAACCTAAACTGTCTCTCTGATGAGAATTAATGCCGTCCTTTCTTCTAATGCACATTGCATTTGGCAGATACTTAGCTTTGCACTGCCTAGCACAAGAATGCTTTCTACCTCACTAGGTTAGGTCACTCATACCCATCCCAAGAGTGCTACAAGATACCCAAAAGACTCTACAGCTCTTTTCTGGTTAAGTAAAATAAGACACTCATCTGTTACACAGATGCTCTCCAGCATTACCTAGATTCATCAGACTCGGGAGGTTCAGGAGAGGGCCTGGACTGAAATTAGATGACTAACTCAAATAAGTATTAATCTGAAGCACAGTCTCAGACAGTCTAGTTACTCTATATAGTACTTGAAAGCTGGAACTCTTAACTAAATCTCATCTCTGCAAATAGTATCCATCTATATTCTGGATGTAGTATGCATTTCATAAATGTTTATGGAACCTCACAGAATCCAATGATCGATCAACACTTGAATTTCTCAGTCATCAAAGCAAATATTATATACGAAAAGTTTTCTTTCAAAATTGAGTATTATCCATATTTAAGATTTCTCATTACCTGTAGTAGTGTGTGACTGTGATACAGGATAGATTCTTTCCATTCCAAGAAAAGGATTTAGACGCTTTTCCCGCTGCAGAGAAAAGACCACTTTGGTAATAGCATTAGTGATTCTTCTCCACTCTAATATCAAGCCTGGAAAACGATGTAATCCCTTTAATTTATTTAAAACATCCTGCCAAAGAAATATAATGAAGATCAGATTCTTGTCCAAATTCCATACCAAACTAGACTCTCGCCTAGGTAAATAATATAATCTCAAAACTAAATTTGTTAACTCCTATACCTACAACTCAAAATTACTGTTTGGGTTTTTGTATCACCATAATGATAAAACTATACCAACTATAGATGGTAAAATGCAAACATGTTAATGCCAAATAATATCAACTTAGATCTACTTAAAAAAAAAAAATGAATGTCAACTTAACAAGGTAGTATAACTGCCCAGTCTCACACCAGCCAAGAATCTGTATCATGTCTTTCCTTTGTCTATATTTTCCTCCTCTATTCTCATGTGATTGGAAGTTTCTCATTTTTTTCCTTTTGCCCTAATACTTTGATCATTTCCACATCAAGAAAGTCAGAAGACATTCATCTTTAAAACTCTGAACTTTCTATGCTACAGAGTTTGGGTAAACTGTGAAGAAACAGGAACTTGTAAGGTTAGAGGGCAAGATAAAACAAAAGGTTTTGTACAGAATGAAACTGTGGAAACTTTCCTAGGGCAGGTAAGTCATAGTTAATAACAGTAGGGTCAAAATGGCAACTTGAACTGCTCTTTCCTTGCCTGTTATGGTGATACTTTCTATCCTTATTATTTCACTGAAAATTCATTCAGTAAAAATGTAACAATAAGCACTTTCTCTCTTCTCTCCTAAGCATACAGTTTCCATGGATTGTAATTTACACTTTCACTTTGAAATTAGTAGACTAGATTCTTAAACTCATGGAAAATTTTTGCCCTATAATTTTGCCCTATAATTGAAAAATTATATAAATTTTGCCCTATAATTGAAAAAAATGTTTATTTGTAATGGCTTATTCTTTTTTAATTCTTCCACATCTTTGTTCATGTTCTTACACTATTCAAATTATATTACACTTGAAGTCCAAGCAAGAGTAGCAGATGTCAATAATTAAATAATGTCTGTTCCTAATGATAGGAAGGATGCAACTGCTAAATCAGATTTTGGTCCAGATTTTCCATGATGGAATGCCTTTGCAGTTTTTGCAGGGAGATGAAACACAAACCAATTTGTTTTTAATCTGGATACATTCAAATGATGGGCTATGCTGGGTCCTGACTTCATCAGCTTTCTTTCAAGACACCAGAGTGCTAAAAGTAAATCAAATTCTGCCCTGCAACTGTCCCAAAGAGCACCTTACTAGTGCTGAACTATTTTCCCAGCTTTAGCTTTTGCCCATTGTCATTCCCTCTTCGGGTAGAACCCAAAGTTTTCTTGCTGCCTTGGTTTTTTACTTCTCCATTTGGTGGCAACTTCAATTCCAAAAATAAAACCTGCAAGAAATTAATGCTTCTTTAGTCAAGAATCAAATCACAAGCATTGTCATTCACAAAAGTTATTTGAGAAAATCCATATAATTCAACATGGGTTGGGAGTACTTTTTATAACACATTAAATTACCACATTCAATAAATAATGACAATGAAAATTTGTATGTCAAGTAGGCAATCCATAACCTAATTTAGACACTATAAGATTAATATCAATTAGAGGCTTTTTAAACAGTCAAGAACACTTGGAATGTATACACTGTGTCCCCCCATAAGGAGGGAATCAAGACCAGGCCTCTGGAGACAGATGCCTGAAAACCCAACCAAGGGTTAGGGTTAGGGACTAGGGGTATGACAGACCTGCTTTTTGGGTTCTGGGGTGAGCTACTGGAGTGTGGGGGGTACTGAGTTGAGGGCAGGGCTCAGGCTGAGGTTTATTTATCACTGAACAAGTGATAAATAAGCTATTGACATTGAGACTTTAGGTTTCTCTGAGGACTGTGAACTTTCCTAAATACCCTTTAATGTGGTAACTAATCAACATGGATGTTCGATCATTTAAGCCTCAGTGAGGGCCAACATGGGAGCCTTTGTGGCTATTATATGATCACAAAAATCAGAGAACACTGAGGTAGAAAGAGATAGAAAAAGCCATCTACTTCCACCACAGTAAGCCTAGACCCCATGAAACCCTGGACACAAACAGTCAGGGAAAAGTGGCCAACCCAATGCAGAGATCAAAAATGACAGGTAGGGAGCTAATAAGGACCTACAAAGAAACTAAGCCTACACAGGACAGGGATCCAGGTACTGGGGCAAAAGGAATATCCCATGTATACCTAAAATCACTAGCTTAATTTACACTAGCTCAATTTAAAACTCAAGGCTATTCAGAATACTATCTACTACTTCCATTCATTCATTTATATACCTTGAGTGGGCTTAGTGAACCTTGAATTATTTTCCCACTTGATTATCCTAAAAATTAAGAACATTTGCATTATATGAGAACCTTTATTGGCCACAAGTTGGGCAAGGGGTAGAAGGAAAGATAGGCTATATCTGTTATCTGTATCTGTATCTGTTATTCTGTAGAATAAGAGTGATGATAGAAACAAAGATCTGGTTCTAATTTTAAGTAGTAGAAATAACTGGAATCTTAGGTATGAAAGATACTGAGGCTTGCTATGGATGTTAGTAACTATTTTTCCCAAGAATTGTGTTATATAGGGCTGCATGTGTAGGGATCAGTGTTGTCATACATAACAAATAAATTACAAGATGCTTAGTTAAATTTTGAACTGCATGGGGAATACTTATATTAAAATATTGTTCATTGTTGGGGTGCCTGGGTGGCTCAGTGGGTTAAAGCCTCTGCCTTTGGCTCAGGTCATGATCCCAGGGTCCTGGGATCGAGCCCTGCATCGGGGCAGGGCAGGGAGCCTGCTTCCTCCTCTCTCTCTCTCTCTCTGCCTGCCTCTCTGCCTACTTGTGATCTCTGTCAAATAAAATAAATAAAATCTTTTAAAAAAATTGTTCATTGTTTATCTGAAATTCAAATTTAGCTGAATGTCCTGTATTTTATCCAGGCAACTCTAGTACAGATATCAAAGAGTATATAAATGCCAGGAGAGGAAAGAGATTCAAATAATTGAATAGGAAAATGAAACATTATTTTTCAAATAGCAATAAATCAACAATCCCAGGAAGAGAGACCTACCATAATTAGGACAACTCAAAGATCTTACCTTAATATTTATAAGCTCTTTATCTTAGATTTCTGTTTTTGGTGAAACCTTCAGAATTAATTGTGAAAACTTCATATAAATTACCTCTCGAATTCTCAATGAATACATCTGTGAAATGAGGGGGTCAAATTGGATGAGGGTAAGAGGCACTAATATTTATTGAGCACTTACTATGTGTCAGCCATCATGCTGGAAGCTTTAACATGTGCCATCTCATGTCATATGTACAATAATTCTGTGACATTTCTGAAAAGTTTACACCAGTTGGAGAAACTTGCTTCAAGTTACATGACCATAATGTAGAAAAATTAAGAATTAGAACCCATAGTCTTCTAACTCAAACATCATTTTTCTTTTTCTCCAATTCATGCTTCCCTCTAGACCAGGGATCAGCAAACTTTTCCCAAAAAGGGCCAGATAACAGATATTTTCAGCTTTGCAGGTTTTACTGTCACAACTTTTCAGTTGTGCCACTAGAGACCAAAAAGAGCCATAGGCAGTAAGTAAATGAACAAGTATGGTTATGCTCCAATGAAATTTTATTCACAAAAACAGGTGGCAGAACAAATCTGGCCCACAAGCTGTAGTTTGCTGATCCCCACTCTAGGCCAGTGCCATCCAAAATAACTTTTTGCAATAACGAAATCGTATTTGCACTCTCCATTATGGTAGCCACTTACCACATGTAGTTATTGAACATTTAAAATGTGGCTAACACAACTAAGGAACTGAACTGATATATTTAAATTAATTTTAATTAAGTTAAATTTATTTATTTATTTTTAGAGATTTTATTTATTTATTTTGTTAGAGAGAGAGAGAGCGCGCGCGCACCACAAGCAGGGGGAGCAGCAGAGTCAGAGGAAGAAACAGACTCCCTGCTGAGCAAGGAGTCTGATGCGGGGCTCATCCCAGGACCCTGGTATCACAACCTGAATCAAAGACAGAGGCTTAACTGACTGCATCACCAGGTGTCCCAACTAATTCAAATTTAAATAGCTGTAAGTGGCTAGTGGCTCCTGTACTGGATAGCACAGCTCTAGATGATTAGTACTATCCTGCCCAGTTCAAAGATTCCCCTTAAAATTACCAAGGATTAACAAATCAATATGTGAAACTGTTAGATTACCTTAAATATAACTTCCATTTTAAAATGAAGACCTAAGAACAAGCCGTTAACATCAAAGGCCTTTTATTCTGGCCCAGAGTTTGGTCTAGGTCTATGGACTTAGTATCTGAATCACAAAGGGATGGATTCCTGCCTTTGCCCTACTTGTGCTGAAATCCAGAGATCCTCTGTTTTTCATAAGGTCCCTACGTAATTTTATGTGCAGTCAGTTGGGTATTGGTTGGGGAGTTCCGAGCTAAAGAACTCAAAAGAAAAAACTAAACAAAACAAACAAACAAACAAAAACAGCACTACTGAATTCCATACAAATATACCCTGTGATCTGGAAAAACAAAATTTCTCATTTCTTAAAAAATATAACACTGTGGCCTTTAAAAAAAGGGCATTTTTTTATGAATCTATGTAACATTTACTGAACATTTACTATGAGATGGGCATTATTCTAAGTGTTTTACATTCATCATTTATTCCTCACAACAATTCTATGAGGTATTCCTATCATAACCCAGTTTACTGATGTAGAAATTGAGATACAAAGAGTTGATGGATTGTTCCAGGTTATAGGGTTAATAAGTGGAGGAGATGGGATTCAAACCCATGAAGTCTGGCTTGAAAGCCTATGGTCTTCACAACATGCTACATTACTGAATTGCATATACAAGACATCTGAACTTCAATGCTATCAAGTATAAGCACCCACCCTATATTTGTAACCCTTCCACAATAGCCTAGCCATCCTTTGTGGACTGTCGTGGGGAGAGGAAGGAATAGAACACCAACCTCTGAAAATAAAAATAAGAATAAAGTGTGTCCAAATTTATGTTGTTTATAAAATCTTATTTAGGTTTTAATAAGCAAACAATCCCAAAAATCCTTTTTCAGTAACAATTGAGAAAAATATCTAATTTTATTGTCCAAGAAGGGATTTTAGGGTATGGAAGGGGTGAGAGTTCATGAAATTACTAACTTCATGGAGAAACAACTACATTGTTATATAACAATCATTATGGATCTTTTGTTCAACAAATATTTACTGAGTACCACCTCTGTTCTAGGCAGATCTCATGGAGCATACATTCTAGGAGGTTTCTTTACTAACTTCTTATCTCGTAAACACAGATATAACTTATATATTAGAAGCTAGAATACTCTATCTCCAAAGCACTCTGATAACTAAAATTTTTTTGAACTGTGTTCTTCGGTACCTTCAGTGTTTAGGCAAACACATTTAGGAAATACACACACATACACAAATAATTTTTAACTCTAAAATTCCCCATTCCCGTGATACAACCTTGGCAATGTCATCTGACCTGGTGAAGGAAAAACTGTATCCAGCTAGTTGATAGGCCTGAGTCTCAGATTGCATCCAGCTTGGCTTGCATTACATGTTTCTGACTTTCACATTCTGCGGTACTAAAGCCGATTCCATTTAGCTCTAGCAAGGCCAAGTAGTACCGAGAGGGCATTTCCACTTTACAAAAAATATCTGGAAGAAAAAAAGAAAACTAAAATATTAATTCGCTAGTAAAGTGACTAGATCAACACTATCACCTAAACACACGGAATTTTTCTAGGCAAATTCAGAGATGCTACTCAAGTTATTCTTCATGATCCAGTCTCATGAGCAACACTCTCAGGCCAACAAGAAAAGGAATAAAAGTACTTCCTACTTTTCTACTTCAGCACTAGACTACTACGCTTGTCTACATAAAGAGCAGAAAAACTGGCAATCTTGTGACTAATCTGGACTACAAGAAATTTCATTTCTCTCAAGATAATGGTTCTACTTCTACTCTTGGCAAGAGCATGAAAACCAAACTTATTTGCTAAACTGATTACAATGAGTTAATATCCTGAAATTATTTCCAATATTCCTGGTTCCATGGTATGCATGCTTGCACAAAGAACTAAAAATGGAGGTTTTTTAATTTTCCAATGCTCTTACCAAAGAATAAAGAGAAAGATTCCTAAAGTAAGAATCAGAGGATTTTTCTATCTGCTGACACTTCTCAAAAGAGTAGTCATGCTTTTTAACCATAACACAATTAAGTTTGAATATTAAAAAATACAAAACAAAACATTTCCAAATATTTGAAATTGAAAACCAATCTTCTAAATAATTGATGAGTCAAAAGTGTCATAACAAAAAATGTTAATAAGTATTTTAGATAAAATGAAAACATTATAAGTCAAAATTTGTAAGATATAATGCAAGTAGAGCTTTGTTTGAGGGAAATTTATAGCCTTTAATACCTCAATTAGAAAAGAAAAAGTGATTTGAAAACTAATGAACTTAGTGTCATACTTATGGATTTAGGAAAAGGGATGCAAAATAAAGTCAGAACTAAAAATTAAAGGCAAAAGTTGGTTCTTTGGAAAGACTGAAAGATTGGATAAACATCTAGTAAGATTAAACAACAAATATGGTAAAAGAAAAGACAATGTAACAGATAAAGCACAGATGTATTAAAAAAATCAGCAATAACTAGTGATCCAAAGGGGCACGTACACCCAAATGTTTATAGCAGCAATGTCCACAATAGCCAAACTATGGAAAAAACCTAGATTTCCATCAACAGATGAATGGATAAAGAAGATGTGAGATAGATATAGATAGATATATATAGATATATATATATAATGGAATACTGTGCAGCTGTCAAAAGAAATGAAATCTTGCCATTTGTGACGACACGGATGGAACTAGAGGGTATTATGCTTAGCGAAATAAGTCAATCAGAGAAAGACAATTATCATATGATCTCCCCAATATGAGGAAGTAGAGATGCAACATTGGGGCTTTGGGGGGTAGGAAAAGAATAAATGAAACAAGATGGGATTGGGAGGGAGACAAAGCATAAGAGACTCTTAATGTCACAAAACAAACTGAGGGTGGCCAGGGTAGGGGGGTAGGGAGAGGGTGGTGGGGTTATGGACACTGGGGAGGGTATGTGCTATGGTGAGTGCTGTGAAGTGTGTAAACCTGGTGAATCACATACCTGTACCCCTGGGGCTAATAATACATTAAATGTTTATTAAAATTTTTTTAAATTATTATAAAAAATCAGCAATAGCTTTATGATGATAAATTTGAAAATCTAGGTGAAATGGATAATTCTTAAAAATATAGTTCATTAGGGGCACCTGAGTGGCTCAGTGGGTTGAAGCCTCTGCCTTCAGCTCAGGTCATGATCCCAGGGTCCTGGGATCGAGCCCCGCATCGGGCTCTCTGCTCAGTGGGGAGCCTGCTTCTTCCTCTCTCTCTCTCTGCCTGCCTCTCCGCCTACTTGTAATCTCTGTCTGTCAAATAAATAAATAAATAAAATCTTTAAAAAATATATGGTTCATTATAATAAAAATATATTATATAACAATAATATAATAAAAATATAGTTTATCAAACATAATTAAAGATATAATTGAATAATCTTACAGTTATTAAAGAAATAAAAGTATTAGCTAAGAATATTTCCACAAAGAAACAGTTTATGGGTAAACATTACCAAAATTTCAAGGAACAAACACATCATTTCTATGATATATAAACTCCTCCTCCAAAGGAAAAAAAGAGATTATATTTATCAACTCATCCCATGAAACTAGAATAACTTCTTTACCAAAAACAAAGCACAAGAATGAAAAATTACAGCCATTTTATAACTGATGAATTGGCAAAGTTGAGACAATATGAATCAGCAAGATTTCTTTCACATTGCTGTTTAGAAAGTAAAGGTATAGATTATTTTGGAAAACAATTTAGCATAATCTTATAAAATTGAATATTTCCATTCTTGTGACAGAGCAATTCCACACTCAAAAGAAATTCTTGCCCACATGTGTCAGGAAGCATGTATATGTGTAAGAATATGTATACAGAACTACTTGTTATAGCAAAACAAAAAAACAAAAACAAGATAAAACAAAAATAGAAACAACCTGCTCATTCATTAACAGTAAAATGAACAAATAAATTTTTGCACACTCACACAGTGATATACAACAGATCAGTGAAAATGAATAAATTATAGATTCTTGCAATAACATGCATGAATCTTACTAACATGGTACTGGGTAAGAAAAGCAAGTCCCAATGTGACATGTGTTTTATAAAGTTCAAAAACAAGCAAAACTAATGACATATAATAATATATTATTTGGATATATTTTAGCATATATATATATGTAAAATTTATTAGCATATATATGCTAAATTTTTTATTTTTTTTTTTAAGATTTTATTTATTTGACAGAGAGAGACACAGAGAGGGAACACAAGCAGAAGGAGTGGAAGAGGGAGAAGCAGGCTTCCCGCTGAGCAGAGAGCCTGATGCGGGGCTCGATCCCAGGACCCTGGGATCATGACCTGAGCCGAAGGCAGACGCTTAACGACTGAGCCACCCAGGCGCCCCTATGCTAAATTTTTTAAATTAAAAAATAAATAAAATTTAAAATAAAAAATAAGGGAATGATAAACATAAAAGTTGGGATGTACAAGAAAAGAGGACCACATAGGTAGACACAAATGTCTATTATTAAAGGTGTAAATTAAGAGATATTACATATTTAAAAAATAATAAATAATAAGAGGGCCATACGAGGACCAATGATGATAGTGTACATGAAAGAAAGATTATGACAAATACAAATCTGTATAGTTGAGATCCACTTTAAAAAAAAGAGAAACCAACTCACTCTATCCCTAGAAAATCATCTATGTCCAAACCACTCTAGAAAGGACCTAATTGATCCATGTGAAGAGAACAGGATATTTGGTCCTGAGTCACATTAAGCAAAGTCACATTGTTATTAAAATTGAGTCACACCCAGGGACGCCTGGGTGGCTCAGTTGGTTGGACGACTGCCTTCGGCTCAGGTCATGATCCCGGAGACCTGGGATCAAGTCCCGCATCAGGCTCCGAGCTCCATGGGGAGCCTACTTCTCCCTCTGACCTTCTCCTCACTCATGCTCTCTCACTGCCTCTCTCTCAAATAAATAAAAATAAAAATCTTTAAAAACAAAAATTGAGTCACACCCAAAAAAAAAAAAAAAATCAGCTCAGCATGGGAGAAGTAAAGAAGTAAAGAACTTCTTTACTGGGTGGGCTGCCAGAACATACCCACCCAACAGGCAAGAAATGAGAAAAGAAAAAGATGAAGATTCTAGAGATCCTTCAAGCACATCCTGAAATAATCATTTTCAAAAAAAATTGACAATTGTTTACATTCTCTCTAAAAACTTTATCTCAATGTACTTCAATTCTATGGACTCTATGAATAAGAAAGACTACACTGTACAATAATGCATTTAATAACTCCTAGTCACTCACTTTTGAAAATTTGTATTTAAAAAGGAGCTTTCAAGGGACACTGAAACTGTAAAAGTTAAAAATAACAAATCTAGAGCATTTCTTATACTTTTCTGGAAAGGAAAAACCATAATTTCCTTTTCCTATAGGTGAAAAATTGTCTTTAAGAGTGGAAAAGTTCCCTCCCAAAGATATTGAAAGCTTTTAATTTTGTTAACGGGCAACAAATGTTCATAAAAAGTTACAGACTAATCCATATCACCAGCACCAAATGTTAGATTCTAAGGGCAGATAAAGCTGACTGAGGGAAAGAGAGCCATGTTCATTCGGCCTTATCACCCATGAATGCAGAAAGTGTCTTGTGGCATATGTACCATATGCTCCAACTCCTTGGCCTGCCTACATTAGAGAAGCTGAGTTTGAAATATTTCAGGGCATGTTCAAGAGCTGCTAATTAACATCGCTTAAGCAAGTCTCCTATGAACAAACAAGTCAGTTTGATCTTTATATTATTCTACCCCAGTGATGCTGGGGAGAACATTACTATCAGCATGGAGGGCTTACACTAGTAGGAAAGATCATCTTCATCATCATCATCACCTAACACAGTCATGAGCGCCTAATCCGGCAAACACAGCATTAAGTCCTCTCTCATTTAATATTTGTAACATTATAAGAAATAGATTTAAAGAGTGTCAGTAGATTGCCCAAGGCCTCTCACTAATAAGTGATACAGCCCATATTTAACTTGGTCTATGCAAATTCATCAATCTGTTATTTCTAGTATTTATTAATCAGGTAATAAATTTACAGTTTAAATCTTCTCACAATGAAGTCAACTTTGTTCCACTTCATCATTGCTACCATAAGCATATGATATGCTCTCTGAAGTCAAGGTACTCGCTCTGGGCCCACAGACTGCACAATAAGCCCATGCTATTTATCATGACATAAAAATTTACATGAATATTCTTTGCTAGAGAAATAACGACTTATGGTTCTAAAAAGAAAACAGGTCACTTTTTAGATTCCATAACAGATTAGGTTTTAAGTGTGAATAAAAATCACTGGATAAAGTTTAAATATAAAATTAGCAATAAATGATAAAATGCCACAAAGATGCCTCAGCAGAGTCTGTGGTCTGCAAACTAGTGCCAAACCAGGGCCAAGATGCCTATTTATATAAATAAAGTTTTATCAGAACACTTAGTTTCATCTTGCCTATGGCTGTTTTTGTGCTATTATGGCAGAGTTGTATATTTATGATTAAGACTGCCTGGGCCTCTACAGAAAGTTTGTTGACCCTGTCCTAGAAAACCCAAAAATACACTTGGCGTGATAAAGAGTGATAAAGACCCGTGATCAAAAGTGGCTAAATACAGAACTGTCACCAGTCTGTAACAGCATGAAAATGCCAACAAGGTTGTTTTTACCTTGAACGTTTTCCTTCTTCAACAAAGAATTGAGTTGATTCATAGCATTGAAGGTGAGAATGGACTCTACGGATGCTCTGTATCTCCCAGAATGCTCAGTGTTGACATTCAGCCCCAGACTCCGAATTCCTTGTCCAGTCTCTATGCCTTCCAGGAGAGAAAGCTCATGAGGAAGAAAACTGGAAACCACACTGTGAAGAGTTGGCTCCTTAGAATCTGGATCTAGTAACCAGCACACCACCTAAATGGGTTCAAAGACATTTGTACACACTTAAAAGGGGAAAATGCTCATTTCTAATCTCACTCCTTTTCATTTAATAATAATTCAGTGGTCTTCCCAGGAGAGAATGAAAGTATAACTGTAAATTGTAGGACTCATTTTTGGTACTAGTGAGAGCAGTTTTCAAAGAAAGAAAACTTAAAACTTTTCCATTACTACATCCCTCCTGCTGATTTGGTTCTGAAATAGCCTTGAAATCCAAATGCCTCTCAGATAATTAAAACCATATTTCTGAAAATGTAAATGGAATCTTCTCCACAAAGGCTGATTTTGGCTAAGCTACTATAATAAAAATGGGCCTATATAAGTTTCAGGTTTTTAAAAATTCTTTCAACTTCATAAGAAATGATACCATTAAAACTTTATACCCCAAATTTTAGAAAGCCTCTAGGCTTTCCCCTCAGGATGAGGGCCTGCCAACAGGGCCATCCAACAAATCATCTGATTGCTAATTTTAACTTCCCAGCCAGATTAGAAAATCTGTAGTTTCTTGTGTGTGTGTGTGTGTGTGTGTGTGTGTGTGTATGACTTTTACTTCCTTTTCTTAAGAATTTAAATTCAGTTAATTAACACATACTATATTATTAGTTTCAGAGATAGAGTTCAGTGACTCATCAGTCTTATATAATACCAGTGCTCATTACATCACGTGACCTCCTTAATATCCATCACTCAGTTACCCCATTCCTGGCTCCCCAGCAACCCTCAGTTATATCCTATGATTAAGAGTCTCTTATGGTTTATCTCCTGTAGTTTCTAACACTAGGTGATCTAGCCAATCAAAAATGAATTAGAATAAGGAAACCTGAGCCCTTTTCATAATTCTGACAGTTACATAACTCAATTACTTCTTCTGTACATTAAGAATGTAGTTTGAGGGGCACCTGGGTGGCTCAGTGGGTTAAGCCTCTGCCTTCAGCTCAGGTCATGACCTCAGCGTCCTGGGATCGAGCCCCACATCGGGCTCCCTGCTCGGCAGAGAGCCTGCTTCCCCCCTCTCTGCCTGCTGCTCTGCCTACTTATGATCTCTCTCTCTCTGTCAAATAAATAAATAATATTTTTTAAAAAGGGGGGGCAAACAAGACTGCTCTATTTACCATAATTTGGAGAAATTTAAAAAGCTTAAAGACATTAAGTTACAATGAGAAACCTGGCCAGCAATCAGTGGGTAGGCAGATTAATCAAGTTAAAGACTTATAAAAGGGCTGGGGTCCCTTGGCTCAACCCCTCCCTGGGGACCCAAAGCCTTTTAGACAACAGTAGGTAAAGCTGTCACCGGGTAGAAAAGAGAAGTTCCCAGGACTCCTTGAAGGGAGATCTAAGAACCTTAGTACTAAAACCCATTGGTAAACCCTTCACTTGGGCTACAATTAGAATAAGAGAATTGCAAAAATTTAATGGTTGATAGGATTATGTAAACTGGAATGTTTAAATAGGTATTATGTAAAGAAGTTGTATCTCCTGGGGTGCCTAGGTAGCTTAGTCAGTTAAGTATCTGCCTTTGGCTCAGGTCATAATCCTAGGGTCCTGGGACCAAGCCCTGGTTCCCTGCTCAGCAGGGAGTCTGCTTCTCTCTCTCCTTCTGCTTCCCCACTTGTCGTCAGGTGAGCACATGCACTCTCTTTCTCTCTCAAATAAATAAAATCTTCGAAAAAAAGAAAAAGAAGTACTATCGCCTTTACCTGAATATTTTTATGGTAATAGTGTTATGTCTGCCTGGGGAACACTTCCTCTTCCTACCTAGTTTTATAAAACCAAAACACATTGATGAAGCCCTAATGGAGGTTATAGTTAGAAATGTAAGAATTGGCAAAATGAAGGAAAGTCTGTAGGAGAACTGATATGTTTGAATAGGCTTTAGATGAAGTGGTTGGGTCTTTACCTGATTGCATTTTAGGGATGGACATTATGTCTAACAGAGGAACATGTCCCATAATTAGTACTGTAAAACACAAGGCATGTAAGTCCCACCCTTCAAGCAATGTTAAATGCTCAGTGCGAATCAGTAAGATTGTCTGAGCCCACACAGTGTGGAATGAAGCTTGAGTGCTGGTAGCAACAGATCTTTGTGCAATAGCCCTATGTGGAGACTAGGGCTAATGGCAAGAGCTTGGGTCCACCTCCCAACAATGACTATGGGGACTTTAAACAAGAGGATTTCCATTTAAGGGTATTTACGGCCTTGCTATCTGATATTATTAATTGAAGTTATTCTTATGACTAAAGGATATACCATGACCTCGAAACCTGAAATACCTACCCAACATAGGTAATATCTGAGAGATGCTCTAATGGAGTTGGCAGTGCCCAGGAGAGTTCCATAATAAATTGGAAAAAGGTTATACAGGATCATGCTGCCTGAAGAATGCAAAGAAGAGATATTAAAGAGCAGGGAGCCTCTTTTTTCTCAGGCTTGACACCAGAATTGTGTGAGGAGCTGCTGCTGGATTCTATTGTCAATGACAGTGCTCTATAAACAGCTCTTGACTGACAAAAAGATGCTAGGTTTCTGGATGGCATTTCCAAAGTGAATGGACAATATCCTGTTTTGGAAAGTCATCATCCTATTCAAAGAAGATAGAAACAGATCATCTTGGTGTGTTGTATTGCATGCTATTTTCCTAGCAGTGATGAAAGAATTGAACACCTGGGAAAAGGCCCTATGTTTCCATTGGCTCATGAATAATGCCTGATAGCCTGGCCAAAATATCAGTCAGGACAGCAATGGAGACCTAGCCTGTGAAACAGATGCTCCTACAGAAATTTGAAAGGGTGCATTAAAGTAGAACACATTAATGCCTTTCACAAGAACTCCCTTCCACGTTAGGAAGGTGACTAGAATTATCAAGCAGATGTCCCTACATGCCCCTTTGAAATGGTTGCCTGGACCCATCAATGAGGGTCCATGAATGAGGGGAATGAGCACAGGGTTTGCTGTAGTAATGCAGAGATGGGCTGAATCTAGACATATTCCTCTTGCACCCTCTGAGGCACAGAAAGCTAAAACAAACTATTCTGTCAACAAGAGAGTCAGAGACTGCAGATGGTTATTTGGCAGATTCCCCAGAAGGAAGGCCAGGAATATAGCTGTTAGGTGATACTAATGCTAGTAGCCTTGGGGAGGTACAAATAGGTCCAGATAGGAGCAGACATTGACTCTGAACCATGCTTTGGTTTCCTGAGTGTAGGTACAAAAGTTCTGAGTGCTATAAAAGAAACAAAACAGAAGATACTGCCCCAGTTTGGATGGCTGACCATCATTTCTTCAGACCAAAGAACACACTTAATAGCCCATAACACTCAACAAGGGGCAAATATCCTGAGATATCCTCAGTGCTAGTTTGATAGAGAATTGGAATGGACAGCTAAAACGGAGGAAGATAAAGACAGCAAGGGCTGGCATATAAGTCTTCATGAGTATGCACTGCCATTGAACATGAACATGAATGGGGCTAAAGGTGTGTCCCCACTGGATGTGTTTCTCTGTTTCGATCTGGGGAAGTAGGGATGGGGAAGATGTTGGTATACATTCTTCCCCACATCACCTCAATTTTATTCCTCCTACCTGATGCAGAGGTCACAAGACCAGGACTACAAGTATAAGGGATGGAAATGGTGATTCCTAAGCAAGAAACCAGAATCATGCCAGATGGGGTGAAGGCACATCCTGCCCCATCAGGCCCTTCAGAATTCTAACACAAAACATAGAAGCATAGAAGGAAAACATAGAAGGGAAAATGGTAGCTATGGGTAAAGAAATGAATAAATGGATTATGTAATGAAGAAAATCCAATATTAACACCACAAAAGAAACTCTAAGCAAGAGATGATATTGTCTCTTAGCTCAATTATGTTAGATGCCTGAAAGGATGAAGCCATATATTGCTGACACCCCTCTTGCTTTTGGAACATGGTTAAATCAAATGGAAGCCTACAAACATGAGATACATTTTCATATAATGATGATGCACTGGATAGTTAATAATTGAAATGGGATTCTAGTAATGTGCCAACTTCTCTTAACCTTTATTATTGTTTTGCTATAATACTCACATTATAACAATCGTGTTTGAAGACCAGGGGTGGACTGTGACATTGTGATTTATAAGAAATATGTATTTGGTCCTCCTTCTCATTTCTGGCACAGAACTAAAATCCTTGAAATTTGCTAAACTGAAAGACCCCCTCCCCCCCCAAAAAAAGAAAAGAAAAGATGTCTTTTGTTATGTTAATGAGGTGGCTTTTGGAATGTCTCTCTGTCACCTAAGGATGGGGGATGGTTCCTAGTAGAACCATCCCTGTGATTGGAGGGTTGGAACTTTAGGTCCTACCCTCTGGGGGAGGGGCTGGTGGCTGCACCAATGGCCAATGATTTAATCAATCATACCTATGTATGAAGTCTCCATAAAAACCCAAAAGGCAGGGTTTGGAGAGCTTCCAGGTCAGCGAATAAATGGAAATGCAGGGAGAGTGGTGTGTTTGGAGAGGGTATAGAAGCTTCATGCCCCTTCTTACATATGTCTCCCTATTTATCTCTTCATCTGGCTATTGATTCATATCCTTTAATATCTTTTGTAAATATATATATATATATGTGTATATATATATATTCTAAGGAGTAAACTGGTTTAAAGAGTTCTGTGAGCCCCTTCAGCAAATTAATTGAACCCAAGGAGGGGGTGGTAGGAAACTTTGATTTATAGCTGCTGGGTCAGAAGCACAGGTAACCACTGCATAGGCAGTGTCAGAATTGAGTTGAATTGTAGGATAATCAGCTGGTACCCAGGGAATTGTTGGAGGTGTGGGGACCTCCCCACCACCACATTAGAAATTGGTGATCAGAAACCTTTTAGAGAATATTGAATAAGGTAGTTGGATATAAAAGTTGGCACGTGTTTCTAATAAAAGTAAATTTTTTAAAATTAATAGTTTATCTTCTTGCATCAAAAGTGTTATGACTGACAAAACCAACTATGCAATGTTTCAAGAGTTTATGCAATAAGTGCTATAATAAATCTGAGATGGTATAGTTGTTTGTTGTTGTTGTTGTGTTTTTGGTATAGTAGCTTTAATGAGAAACTTGTATTACATATATTCTCATTTTGGACACTGGAATATCAAAATTTTTTTGAGTTCTTTTGTTTAAATTCAACTAATTAACATATACTGTATTATTAGTTTCTGAGATAGAGTTCAGTGATTCATCAGTGTTATATAATACCCAGTGCTTACCCCATACCCTCCCCACCCAGCAATTCTCAGTTTGTTTCCTATGATTAAGAGTATCTTATGGTTTGTCTCCCTCTCTGATTTTGTATTGTTTTACTTTTCCCTCTCTTTCTCTATGCTGTTTTTTTCTTGAATTCCACATGTGAGATCATATGATAACTCTTTCTCTGATCAACTTATTTATTTATATTTAACTTATTTATACCCTCTTGTTCTATCCACATTGTTGCAAAGGCAAGATTTCTTTTTTTTTTTTTAAGGTTGAGTAGTATGGAACATCAAAATTAAGTGACAACTTTTTATATCCAGGAATGGTCAATTTAAAAACTACACAGAATTTATCACATGTAAACCAAGCCTAGCCTGAACTACAGAAAAGGACAATATCTTCAGTTTATCTGATACTGCCTTTGGAAATCTTTCCCCCAAAAAGCTAAAGAAACTAAGAAATCAAAATTTATCCTATTATTGATTATATTGCTAATAACAACCAAGTAATATCATATATCAATTCAAAATTAATATTCCATATGCCTCATGTATCTGGTATCAACAGGAGGAAAATGATACCCCTTTGAAAGCTATGATATTATAAATAAATGTCTTATGAAAATGTGTTATACTGTAAAATATATGTTACAATAACATAAGCTACCCTTTCCTTAACTCAGAATCATTATGAGAAGTGTTTCATGCTTTGCTATTATAATAGCAAAGTTCTCAGGGACTAGTAAGGTAATCTGTCTTATGCCAAATGGCCCTAACTACCATTCTTTTTGACATCTTAGGTTTGCACATTTTTCCTATTTTCTGCCTCTGTCTTCATTGATATTTGAAACATTCTCCTGTCATATATTTAAATATGACAGTTCTCATTTCATTTCTAATTTCCTGAGAGAAAGAAAACCAAACATAACCAAAATTTTAAAAATTTTACATCTCTGAGGAAAGGTATGAACTTTAGTGCTTCGAATTTGTGGAATCTCTGTTTTTATCTACACAGAGGTAGTTGGTGCATCACATTCTGTTCTCAGTGAATGAGATTACTAGATAAAAGAGTGACTACTCTAAAAAATTTAAGCTTCATTGTTGGAGCTAAGTAAATACCAAGTCATTTAAGAATTCACACAATGCATTAAAAGTTTCTTTAAGTATGGTAAAAATTAAATAAGACATGAAACCTTAGGATCTTCATAACTTTGTGTCAGGGAGATACCACAAGAGAGAAGAAGAATCTTATAACTCTGGATGAAGTCATAGATGATAATAGAATGTTCTTTATCAGATTCCTCTTGAAAGCAGGATAGAAGGTACCACATTCTCTCTTTCACAGTCAGGCTTGGATCCAGAGAAGGTGCGACCAAACTGGAACTAATTTCTTTAGAAAACAAACAAAAAGTCTTAAGGCAAACATTACATGCATTCATTTGGAGCAACAATCTTTAATGAGAAGACTGAAAAGCCTAAGGGTCTAACTCCATCGAACCAATAATTCAGCATCACCTTATTCAGGTCTCATTGGCTACAAAGATGAAGTGCTTCATATTCTAAAAATTACAGCTTGTGCTATGTAATTCATAATGTTCTATTTAATTAGGTGAAATATTTAAATACCAAGATTTCTAGGAATAAATTTACATTTCTCAGAATAAGGAGTTAAAAACATAAAAGGTATTACAAATTTTAAACAAACTCCATTTTTAAAAGATTTAGTATGAACATATAATGCTAGATCAAAAAAAATTGAAGTTCAAGTATCTAACATAACACATTTTCCCTCAAAACAACAGAAAAATATTCCATTCTTCATGGCATTCTTTAAAATGTTTACTTGTTAATTTTGCTCCTGTCTAAAACCAATCTATCAGCTAGGTAATGCAACAACTGTAATCAAATCACAATGTATTTCCAGATCATATCCTCTCAATTCCACAGACATCTACAAAGGCTGTACGATTCAACTACTGTAGATGTTCAACTCATCTCTGTCTCTAGATAAGTTCCAGACCCAGTCAGTAACATGAAAAAAAGTCTGAAAAGAAACTGCTATGATCCAATCTTCAAAAATAAACCCTCAAGGTGGCCAGGAAGTCCCTAAGTCTCCACTGACTTCAAGAAGAAAAGATAGTATCAGTAGTCCATGGGATAAGTAAAGGGGAATAAAGGTGGTGCCTAAGACAAACATTCTAGTTAATAAATGAACTAATGTACACAATAGTCACTATCCCACCCTCCAAAATTTTTAAGCCTAAAAATAAATTCTAGTTAAGTATCAAGAAGTTATTCTCAACAAACAGGTCATTATCCTAATAGAGGTTATATTACAATTATATGGTGAGTAAGCCAATAGTGACTACTTACCAGGATGCTTTTGTTCCTTCTGCAATGAAAAATAATAAGCATCTCTTCCACCCCAGCATACTGCCAGACCAACCACCAGGATGTCATCACAATCTTTAACAGGAATGCCATCATCTCTAATAGGGGTTTCCTGAGGTGAGTCAACAAAGTAAATCAAAAGTGAAATAGTTTAAAATCTCAAAACAAAGCCATTAAGCTGAATGTTAAAAAAACAAAAACAAACAAACAAACAAACAAAAAAACAAATCCAGTGGTTGGGAAGGAGCCAGATGGTGGAGGAATAGAAGACCTAAATTTTATCTGGTCACAGGAATTCAGATAGACAGTTATCAAACCATACTGAATACCTATAACTCAATGGAAATCGAAGAAAAGAATAGCAGCAGTTCAATGAACAGAAAAGCGACTGCTTTCTGGAGAGTAGGATATGCAAAGAAGTGAATCCAAGGCAGCCAGAGACCAGGAAGAGAGAAGTGATTGACTGCTTTTCTCTGAGGGCTGACTGAGGAGTGGGGCCCTGAGTTCTCAGCTCCTCTGGGGCCAGAGATCGGAAGGCTGCCATTTTCATTCTCACCTTCCAAAGCCGTATGGAAAACATTCATGGAACAAAAGCTACCGAGAGTGAACCCAAGCATATTACTTAGCCTGGACCCTGACAAAAGCAGTGCAATTCCATCCACCTCAGGCAAAGACATTTGAGAACCACTGCAACAGGCCCATCTGCCAGAAGATCAGCAAGAATATCCAGCCAAGACCAAGTTAATCATTCAATGAGAACCACAAAACTCTGACACTAGGGGAATAGAGCACATAGAATTCAAACTTTTTCCCCCATGATTCTTTAGTCTTTCAAAATTAATGTTTTTAATTTTCTTTATTTTTTCCTTTTCTATTTTATTTTTCTTCTTTCCTTTTTCAACTTAATTTTCAGCTTATCTTATTATCTTTCATCTAATTAATTCCTTTTCTAAAATCATTTTTTGTCATATTCTATTCCTTCATTGTATTTAACCTTATTTTTTGTATATATATGTATTTTTTTTCTTTCTTTCTTTAAAGTTTTGGGATACAGTTTCTTCTAGGAGAGCAAAATATACCCTAAATCTAGTGAATGGCTTTGTTCTACTCTCTCACCTGATCATATTCTCTCCTTTTTTTTTAAGTTTTTCTTCTTTTTTCAACCAACTTCTTATCAATTCCTTTTTTAAAATCTTTTTAATTTTCATCTTTATAGTCATATTCTATCCCTTCATTGTATTTACCATTATTTCTGTATATATATTTTTTCTTTAAAATTTTAGGAGGCAGTTTCTTCTAGCAGACCAAAATATACTCAAAATGTAGTGTGTGGCTCTGTTCTATTCACTAGCCTGATAATATTATTTCTTTCCTTCTTTCTTTTTCTCCTTCATTTTCTCTCCAGTTTTGGGTCTCCAATGATTTGCTTAGTGTATATTTTCTGGGGTCCTTGTTACCCTTTTAGCATTTTGTTCTCTCATTCATCTATTCTCTGGACAAAATGATGAAACAGAAAAATCCACCTCAAAAAAACAAAAGTACAAGAGGTAGTACTGACTGCCAGGGACCTAATCAATATGGACATTAGTAAGACATCAGAACTAGAGTTCATAATGATGATTATATAGATACTAGATGGGCTTGAAAAAAGCAAAGGAAGTACTAGAGAATCCTTTTCAGAAAAATAAAAGAACTAAAATCTAACCAAGTCAAAATCAAAAAGTTATTAATGAGGTGCAATCAAATATGGAGGCCATAACTGCTAGGATAAATGAGGCAGAAGAGAGAATTAGTGATATGGAAGAACAAATGATGGAGAATAAGGAAGCTGAGAAAAAGAGATATAAACAACTACCTGATCATGAGGGGAGAATACAAGACTTAGTGATACCATAAGACAAAATGATATTAGAATAATCGGGATCCCCAAAGAAGAAGAAACAGAAGGGCAGAAGGTATATAGAGCAAATTATAGCAGAGAACTTCCCTAATTTGGGGAGGGAAACAGGCATCAAAATCCAGGAGGCACAGAGAACCCCTCTCAAAATCAATAAAAATAGGTCAATACCTATTTTTTAACATTAACACTTAACATTAACATTTAACATTTTTAAACTAATGTTAACTGACATTTTTAATGTTAATTAATGTTAATGTTAAGTCTCAGAGACAAAAGAAAATCCTGAAAACAAGACAAGAAGTCTGTAACCCACAATGGTGGAAACATCAGATTGGCAGCATACCTATCCACAGAGATCTGGCAGGACAAAATGGACTGGCATGATATATTCAGAGCACTAAATGAGAAAAATATGCAGCCAAGACAGTTAGGCTGTCATTGAAAATAGGAGAGACAAAACTTCCAGGAAAAACAAATAAACAAACAAAAAAGAACTTGTAAACACCAAACCAGCACTACAGGAAATACTGAAAGGGGTCTATAAGCAAAGAAGAGCCTGAAATTAACATAGACCAGAAAGTAAGAAACAATACACAGTAATAGTCACCTTACAGACAATAGAGTGTCTGTTTAAATTCATATCTTTTAAGAGCTACCCTGAATGTAAATGGGCTAAATAATCTAAAGACACAGGGTATCAAGTTGGATTTAAAAAAAAAGGATCATCATTATGCTGTCTGCCAGAGACTCACTTTAGACCCAATGACACCTCCAGATATAAAGTGAGGGGGTGGAAAACCATTTACCATGCTAAGGGACATTAAAAGACAGCTGGGGTGGCAATCACTATATCAGACAGATTTTAAACCAAAGACCATAATAAGAGATGAGGAAGGACACTCTATCGTACATACTTCAAGGGTCTATCCAATTTAATGATCTAACAATTTTAAATATCTATGCCCCTAACACGGGAGCAGCCAATTATATAAGCCAATTAATAACAAAATCAAAGAAACACATTGACAATTTTACAATAATAATAAGGGACTTTAACACCTTCCTCACTGAAATGGATAGATCATCTAAGCAAAAGATCAACAAGGAAGTAAAGGCCTTAAGTGACACACTGGACCAGATGGATTACACAGATATATTCAGAACATTCCATCCCAAAGCAACAGAATACACATTCTTCTCTAGTGCACATGGAACATTCTCCAGAATAGATCACATCGTGGGTCACAAATCAGGTCTCAACCAGTACCAAAAGACTGGGATTATTCCCTGCATATTTTTGGAGCTCACTGCTTTGAAAATAGAACTCAATCACAAGAGGAAAGTTGGAAAGAACCAAATACATGGAGGCTAAAGAGCATCCTACAAAAGAACGAATGGATTAACCAGGAAATTAAAGAAGAATTTTAAAAATTCATAAAAAAAAATGAAAATGACAACACAACTGTTCAAAATCTTTGGGATATGGCAAAGGCAGTCCTAAGAGGAAAGTATACAGCAATACAAGCCTTTCTCAAGAAATAAGAACAACCTAACACTACACCTAAAGGAGCTGGAGAAATCACAGCAAATAAACCCTAAACCCAGCAGGAGAAGAGAAATCATAAAGATCAGAGCAGAAATCAGTGAAATAGAAGCCAAAAGAATAGTAGGACAGATCAATGAAACTAGGAGCTGGTTCCTTCAAAGAATTAATAAGATCAATAAACCCCTGGTCAGACTTATCAAAAAGAAAAGAGAAAGGACCCAAATAAATAAAATCATGAATGAAAGAGGAGAGATCAAAACTAACACCAAAGAAATACAAACAATTTTAAGAACATATAATGAGCAATTATATGCCAGCAAATTAGACAATCTGGAAGAAATGGATGTATTCCTAGAGACTTATAAACTACCAAAACTGTGAGCCCAGAAGAAAAAAAAAAAAAAAAAAAAAAAAAAACTGAACAGATCCATAACCGGTAGGGAAATTGAAGCAATAATCAAAAATCTCCCAACAGGGAGGACAAGATGGCGGGGAACTAAGAGGAGGCTCTGGTTCAACCTGTCCCCTAACGTGAGCTGATTACCTACCAAGGAACTCCGATCACTCATGAAATCAGCCTGAGATCAGAATTCTACTCGTCAGGATCTCTACGGGGGCAGAAGACGCCAGTGGGCAGGTAAAGCGGAGTGGGAACGCCAGACTGGTATCGGAAGATAAACAAAAGGGGGAGGGAGCCACCAGAGGAGACGCATTGGGAAGTAATACCCCAATACAAGAGTGCCCTATGATTGGGGACCAGCATTAACTTGAAGACTGATAAAAAGCACTCAAAAAGAGAAAAGATCGCAGGGGGAAATTGTGGGAATTGGAACTGTTAGGGACAGGGGCTTAAGTCCCCCACGGAGGACAGACACCCCTGGTGCCGAGCCAGAGAGAGTGCAGCAGAGAAACCAGGTCTTGGTCTCTGAGCGTGAGGAGACCTCCTAAGGGCGCTTGGCCTGTGGCAGGGGCTGGGACCCTCCCGGAGCAGAAACAGACTTTTGCAGTCCCCACGTGTGTGCCTCGCCACGCTAGCAGAGCCTGAGACACGCTCCACCCCCTCCCCTGAGAGAGGGGCGCGGGCACCAGCTGGGCTCTCTAGGACCCAGAAAGTCTGATGGCTCGCAGCTCAGGCCAGCAGGAAAATCTCTGTGTGCCTTCCCTGCTTCAACATTCTCTGGTGGTCTGGAGCTGCCCAGACAGCTGCCGCTTGTGGTTTTGAGTCCAAGCAGGACGCACAGGTGTCCCCAGAGATCGTGACTGGGAACCTGCTCTGCAGCACCCAGAGGGGAATGGACTGGGGCTTCTCTCTGGGAGGGAGATCTGGGTGCAGTTTGCTTTCCTCTAAACCTCCAAGAACCATCAGGAGCTGCCAAGGGGAGAGAAAACAAACGAACAGACATAAAAACCTCCAGAGAACAAAAGCCTGAAGGCCCGGTTTCCTCAGAGCCCACTCCCTGGAGGGGGGCGGGAGGACTTAACTCAGGAAACACTGCCTGAAAACCCACGTGGCAGGCCCCTCCCCCAGAAAGCCAACCCGCCTAGAAGACAACAATCACTACTACATCATAGATACGTTTAATTCTTAATTCGTTCCCACTATTCTGGTTCATTTTTAAAATTTTTTTTAAATCTTTTTTATTTTGTTATATAGATTTTTTTAGCCTATTTACCATCACAGTGAGATGTGCAGTACATCAAATTCCATAATAATCTTTTAACCTGAACTTTTTGATACATATACCCATGTTTTTCTTTTGCTTTTCTATTTTTTATATATATATTTTTTAATTTCACTTTAGTTTAGTTTAGATCATTCTTTTCTCTACTTTTATTTGCTAATATTCATATAGAGTTAAAATTCAAGGTAATCCCCTTTCCCCAATCAATGCTACCCCTATAGGTAAACCAATTTTTAATCCCCTGATATCTTAGGAAAGTTGTATCCTTTAAAAAAAGATATCAAGATACACCCAGGAAGAAGCAAAATAACCTTCCTCACCCACACTGAGAATTTACAACCACTCTCCCATCTTTTTCTCCTGCCAGTATTTTTGTATACTTGTGTTTGTCCTGGTAGTCTATAAATCTTATACTTAGGGTTCTTTTTGACGAGGTTCTTTTTTTTTGTTTGTCTGTTTGTTTCTTTGTTTTCCTTCTACATATATATGTACATATTTTTTTTTCTTCTCTTGTCATATACTTTTATCAGTCTTTTTTGTTTGTCTGTATTTGTTTGTATACTTCACAAACCTTACCTTGGGGCCCACTTGGGCTGAGCCTTCTCTTTTATACTTCTTTCTTTTTCCTCTCTCTCTCTCTCTCTCTTTCTCTCTTTTTCTGCTTTCTCTCTTTCTTTTTTTCTTTCATTTGGGTGGGGACTCTTGATTGCTCAGAAGCATTCCAGGGTGCACCTTCACTGCACCAAGGTCGATACATCCAGCTAAAACTATTCAGCCAACTCTCACCAAAATGACTAGGAGGAGGAATGCCCAACAGAAGAAAAATTCAGAGGATGGGCCCTCTGCAACAGAGCTAATGGCTACCGACATAGACATTATGTCGGAAAGGGAATTCAGGCTAACAATTATCCAGGCAATAGCGAGGTTGGAGAAAACCATGGACGACCAAATGGAATTGATTAGG
>PISX010015825.1:0-22500 GCA_004024625.1 Mellivora capensis
AGGAGAAGGGAGTTGAGGGAAATTGGAGGGGGAGATGAACCATGAGAGACTATGGACTCTGAAAAACAACCTGAGGGTTTTGAAGGGGCGGGGGGTGGGAGGTTGGGGGAGCCTGGTGGTGGGTATTGTGGAGGGCACGCATTGCATGGAGCACTGGGTGTGGTGTAAAACTATGAACTCTGTTACGCTGAAAAGAAATAAAAAATAAAATAAAAGAAAAGAAAAAAAAGAAAAAAAAAGAAAAAAAATTTCATAAAGGAAACTTAAAAAAAAAGAGTATTGGGATTATAAGAAACTATACACATATCTATACATTTTTGGAAAAGAGAGAAAGATGAACCAGAACTAAAAAACTGGTTCTGTTGAAGAAGTGGAAAAGTAGGAGAAGAAAGGTGGAAAAGGAATGAGTAGAGTTGGGAGGGTCTGACACCTCACTGAGTATACCGCTTTGTATAGCTCTGACTTTTAGAACCATATTATCTGTTCACATTCCAAAAAGATAATTAAAATTGATCAGGATGTGGGGGCAGCCCAAAGCAGAATACAAACTAGAGCAAATAAATATAACTGTTTTTCAAATAAGTAACATAATCACACTGAAGTGGAAGAAAAGAACTCACCTACATCACCGAGGAACCAGTGGCTTATTTGAACAGTTGAAGACTAAGGACCGAAACAACTGTACACAAACACTGTACTCATATCACTAGATGTGTTTCTGACAGGTATATGGGTTAGCGATTCTGAAACTACCTCAGGTGTATGCTAAAAATAAACAAATAAGTAAACATTTTATAGATAATGAAAGTCCGGTTTCTCTTAGGTAGAGAAAAAGTTACAGATAAGGAAAGAAGACAACTACAATGAAGCTTGTGGTTTGGGATGTAAGATAGAGATATAAGTACGAACTCATGCTTTTATTAAAGGTGCACAGAAAGTACAGAAATAAATATAGATGTGTATGCAAGCTTGTATATATTTATACAGGCTCTGTCCTCTGGGAGGTCCTAGAAGCAATGATACCCATGACCAACAAGCATACCTAACACCCAAATCTTGGTTTCTAAACACCATTCTTCAATAAAGGGAAACCAGTCTCCTTAGAGAAGTGCACTGAACAGAGAAGTACAAGAGTATCCTGGAATGGCTTTGGCAATAGAAGATAAAGAAGCACTTAAAAGTGGATGGAAGTATGTCAAAGTAACACAGGGGCCAGAACGAAGCAACTCCCAATGGCCAAAGCTAGAAAAATTTGAAGTAATGATAGTATTGGATTATAAGCCATAGAATAAAATAAACATCTATGAGTCTATACTTATATAATTAAATAATTTTATAAATAAATAAATGAGACGAGACAGCTCATCTGTGAAGAAGAATGCTAATTAATACCTGTGAGTGGAATGAAGGAAATCAGAAAACCACCATCAGCAGACATCACGGAAATAATCATTGTAGACAAGACCAATCAATGGATGCTAACATCAATAGACAAGAATTTGAGGAGAAACAGTGTATTTAAATAGTCTCAAAGTATCTGCACCAAGGTATTTGTTAATTAGAGCAAGAAAAATTATAACTTTATAATAGGGAAACCTGGCAAATGCCACCTAACCAAGTGATCAAGATTAGCATTATCAGTAAGAAGACATGAAGTACCCTCCTTCAGTGCATTGATAAGAGCACTGTATCATTGTGGCTGGCATTCCTGCCAAAAATTTATAGCTTCAATCTGGTTATGAGACAACAGCAGACAAACCCATATTGAGAAAAATTTTACCACAGAAATTTCCAGACTCTTCAAAACTCTCAAGATCGTGGAAGACAAAGAGTGGCTGAGGAACTATCACAGACTGGAGGAGACTAAAGAGACATGACAACTAAATGCAGTGTAAACTCCTGGACTAAACTCTGAACCTGGAAAAGAACCTTAGTGGAACAGTTAGTGAAGTTCAAATTAAGTCTCTAGTTTAATTAGCAGTGTTATACCAACATGAAGTTCCTAGTTTTGATACTTGTACTATGGTTATATAGGACAATAGGGGAAGCTGGATGAAAGGTACATCAAAACTCTCTATACTCTTTTTGCAACTTTTCTGTACATCCAAAATTATTTTAAAGTAAAGTTTAAAAAGAGAATTATCCAAGTAAAATAGTTCCTAGAGTTAGAGAATTGAAATGGAAAATATGAATGTTATGGAGGAAAATGAACTTTACTTCTATAAGATCCAACTGAAAACATCTGTGTTGCTTTTAAAATGAGTTGTAGAAAATCCCTCCATCACTTTTTATTTTACTCTGTAGTTGTATCAGAATAACTTAGTCCTTCTGACTAAATCCTTATTTGGATTTGAATGTCCTAAATTCAATTTATGGTTTTATCTCTTGCTCTTTGTTCATTCACAAGTTTCTACTATTATGAACAGTAAGAAATAAAATATTTCAAGGGAGTAGAAAATTTCTTTTCAAGCAGAGTATGAAGTCCTTCAAAGGAAAAACCCCCAGTTTCCTGTTCCGGTTATTATTGTAACAAGCAAGTAAGGAGTCTTAAATTCGCAAGCAAAAATTCTTGAGAAAAAGGCAAAAGTTAGAACTTTTACCTCATAGAACATTTATTTCTTGGTATTTCAGGAGACAGATTGGAGATAGAATCAATCAGTTATTTAATGAATAATACTCCCTTGATTTATGTCAGATTTATGTTCTTGCACGATGACTCCTTCAGTCTTGTAGTGAGAACAGTAGTTCATCCAATGACTATTTCTTGACACCTGCTGGGAAAACCTCATAGCAGAAGTAGTTTCTATACTTGGTATTTTGTATATTCCCAAGACATTAAACCGGGATATATTTAGACTGGGCAAAGGGGGAGAGAGAACACAGTCCAATATGTCCTTTATTGGTTCTCCAATCCCAATATAAGAAATACAAATTTATAGGATGGAGAATAATATAAAGTTTTCTCAGCAGGTACCAGTGGGTGGGAAACAAGTTGTGTTACAGTAGCCACAGGATCCTTCTGTGGTAATGGAGTAAAGTGTTTTCTTGAGTTGTCCAAGGGGCTTCTTCTTTCCAAAATCTTTCTGCTATGATTGCTGATAATTGAATGGCTTCATTAGGGAATGAGATTCTCATTTCACAATTATCGTGAAATCAGAAAGAGATACAACAATGTCTGTAGATCATATCAGTGAATAAATGACTAACGAATAACAAATCCGGTTTCCAAAGCTGACCATGATAGGAAAGAGAGCCTCAACATAAGGTATATTTTCTCCTGCTTGAAATATTATTTTTTCTCTGGAAATTATGATTTCTTGTCTAATTAGGTGAGAGAAGAACAGTAATCATTCCATTGTGAGTAAGTTTTTACTCAATATCAGGCATTGTACCCAGAGCTTTTAGGCATTAATTCATTTAATCCCCAAATAACTCAAGAAATAGGTATTTTTTAATCCCCATTTTACAGACAAGTAAACTGAGGGAAAGGAAGCCAACCAAATTGGAAAAGCAAAGTAATTGCTGCCTTAAATAAAATAAAAATAATGCCTTTATGCGTGAGAATTAGACTGTTGTCTGGAACGTAGGTGTAGTTTTTAGTATTTTGAAATAGCATATTTCCAAATGCATGTGCTTGTTGTAGAGGTATGTTAAATTCTCTAGAATGCACAAGTAAATCAATGATTATTGAGGAACTCGTGTCACTAGTACTAATCCTGATGTAATCCTTTCAATCATGGGCCTTACTTCCAAAATAACATAAAAAATGATATGGAAGGAAAGATTATAGGAGAAAAGGACAAAAAGGTGTATAATAGCGGTCAGAGCTATTCATTATTGCAACCATGCTTCTGGGTTCCATGTTTCTTTGTAAGATGAATTATAATTTCTTCAACACTAATTTATCATAGATTCATTTTTTAAATTTGATTTTATCACATTCAGTTTTATACAAATAAAAAAGAAAATAAATGTAAATTAAAATCTTGTGATAAATTTTATAATAATGTACAGAGGAGACATTTTGTTACAGAACTAAAGAAGTTAAAAAGAGCAAGACCAGTAACAGTTCAGAATGGCTAGAAAACTGGAATTAGGTACAGAAGAGCTAGATGAGAGCAAAGTGCTCTATAAGAGAGTGATCCAGAGGGTTTCCATGCCATGAACAGGTATCATTTTAGGTGCGCGTACCTGTGTGCCTACCTGCGTGCAGGCCTGCATGCCTGTGTGCGTGTGTGCATTCATGGTGCTGTAGACAAGGAGGAGCCATCAGAGGATTTTAAAGAAAGAACTGCCATATTTTTATTCTAGAAATTTCCCATCCAAGTACTAACCAGGCCCAACCCTGCTTAGCTTCCAAGATCAGACGAGATCAGGCGCGTTCAGGGTGGTATGGCCGTAGACTTATTTTAGTAATTTCATTCAAGCTTTCACAGGAAGAACAGATTAGAGCTGAAGCATGGAGTTGGGTAAAGAATTAACCTTAATAAGAAACAATGGAATAATATTAAAGGATTGGTGTGAGCCGAGACTTATATGGTCTGTTGAATATTAGACATTGGAGGCTTTGAGAGAAGACTGATAATTACAGAGCAAACCGAGTAAGGGTGAGCCTGTGAAGAAGGGGAGGTCAAAATGGCAGATGGATACATGTACACGTGATCATGTCAGTAAGTGTTTAGAGCCATCGTTTTAATGTAAAAGTCTGCAGCAACTTCGCTTGTAGAAATCTTAACCTAGATTAAATCCATTAAGAATGGCATCTGTTTTGAGTGTGTGGTGGAAAGGGTTATGATGATAGTTTTAACAGTTAATTGTTCATAACTACCATAAACATTTGAGTTAATTCGAAACACCAAACATAGAACTGGAGAAGGGCCTTGTGATCACAATCGACACGCTCATTGTGCAGATGAATAAACCCAGAGAAGCTGAGCAATTTGTTCAAAGGTGCAAGCCTTCTATTTCCAGTCTAGTTTCTCGAACGTAAGTACTACCACATGTGTATTCTCCCTGTCTTATCGACAGAGAACCCTGAAAATAGCTTGGTCAGTTGATGCCCAAATCCACAAAGCGGCGGGGGGGGTGGGGGGGGCGGGCAGGGGGGTAGGCAGCAGGGCTGCCATTAGAAAGACCTCTTTCTACACCTCATTTGTTAGTACCACCTTGTGTGGGTGGTTTCCTTATTCTTCCCAGCTGCATAAGGGAGGGAAGATGCACTCGACACCCAGAGCCAAGCACAGTGATTGACAGGTAGCAGTAACTGTGAGCTGAATCTAAGTTAAATAATGAGCAGCAAGATGCCACATCCCAGACAAGGGTCACAGACTGAACAGGACGCAGAAACCAAGGATTTGTGAAATTCGTGCCATGAAGACGACGAATAATTAGAACAATAAACCAGTTATTTAGAGAACAGAGTGAGGCTGTAGTTCTCTCAGTCAAATGTTTACGTGGATCTAATAACCTCATTGTCTTTCACCCCCACTTTCTGGTGGCCTTTGGGTGCGCTCCTTTGCCACTGTGCTTCCGAGGTCTGGAGCACCAACTACCGGAGACACTGCGCTCTCCTGAAAGCAAGACTGGAGTTGAGTGCTGACCGCATGCACTACACAGTCTTATAGCTGGTCATTATTCATGTTTCTTTAAAAACTTTTTGACTTGCCTCTACATTTTTAACACCGTCTCTTGATAGTAACAGGGACTTACAGAAAATTCCTTTGTTTCATTGTTTGCTATTTCAAGGCCCATTGTTTTGCTGTTATCTTTAAAAAGGTACATGATCTCTAAAGACTTGCAATGATAATGTTTTGACGTTGTAATTTACCATGGCAATGTGGTCTCAATAATCTTTCAGCGACATTGTTTTACCATTGTCTTGACATTGTAAAATGGTCTCTCTAGAGTTACATTTTGCCATTGCCTTGACATTGTAATATGGTCTCTATAGATTTGCATTGAAATTTGTTTTGTCATTGTCTTGATATCATAATGTCCTCTCCATGGACTTTTCTTCACATATATCATCCTCTCCAAAGACTTGCATATCAGCCCCATTACAAGAGCAATGTGCACTGTTAACTTCCCATTCGGGTGAACTGGGAATGATCTTTCATGGTTTCTACTTAACACTAAGTATCACATCTCATCAATAACTATTTTCAAACTCTTTTATCTCAACTCTTCCCAAATCTCATTCCTGATGCAGGGTTTTTACCAAGAAGCAAAGTGGACAAATTCCCATTAGGTAAAATCTGCCTGCACATTTTTCATTTTTAATATTAAACTCACTCACTTTAAAAGCATTAAAGTGGAGCAGATCATGAGGGAGTTTGCATGTCTCTAACCCATAATAGGGAACTATTTCACAGAGTGGATCCAGCCTATACAATAGTACAGTAGAGTACATTAGAAAGAGAAAATCCTGATCCTTTCTCTACTCACAAAATACCTTGGTAAATTCTGCTCCCTTTTGTAATGTCATCACTTTAAATGCTTACTGTTTTAGACAGTGTCACTCTATGTATTATATTATCTTTCCCCATTATTGTATACCCTAAAAACTCTAGTAGGAATATTTAGTATCCATATTTTCATCCACTATTCTACATGCATGCCTTAATGCAATAATTTTTCCTTAGTCACAATAGGCCAGTCTAAATGAAAGCAAACTCATTTAGTGTGATCATGCATTTCCTGCAGAAAAATGGAATCTTTTCTTTTGAGCCCTTTGGGGAAATTAAGGAATCAAGTAGGTCTCTGATAAGTGGACTGTGCCTAGAATGTGGACCTTGCTGGCTGAATGATCGCCCCCTCCCTCTGTCATTGGAACAGTAGGAGCAAGTTTATAACATTTAGTGAGTTTCTACACTGTGCCAAGCACTATACCAAGTACTTAATGTGCATAATGCTGACACTACCAACACATATACTCCATAATCCTCATTTCTCATTGTTCTTCTACCCCTTTAAGAGCTTAAAGAGCCTCTATCTCTTGCTAAGGTAATACAGCTGTTACATCTGAACAGTGGGATTTAAACCCACTCATTTGAACACCTGACCAAATGTTTTTAATTCAAAGAACATTTAAAGGAGAGGAATCATATCTGAATTCCACCAACTTCTAACTGAGATGTATTGTTTCTTCCAGTTATGAATGCAAGCAATAAAGCACAGTAGTATTAGGAGACTACCAGTGACTTTTGACACCAAGAGAAAGCACAGATATTTTTCTGTCTTACGACAGTTACTGCAGATTTCTCAAAAAGAGCACTTATGCTCATCACTATTTCAAAACGGCAATTATTATTAGAGCTGCCTCTAAAACTGGCGATTTATTGTCTTTAAGAAACACATGTATTACTATATCATAATTTGGTTTTTCTAATGTTTTGATAACTGTACTTTAATGTAATTGGTTTCCTCCCATGATTTTCTTGCATGATTTTTTGCAATGACCACATACCACCTATATTTTTATTTACGTTTTCTTTAAAATAACCAATAAGTGTTTTGCTCAATGAACTGTTTATAGAGAAAAATTTCTCTTTTTCCTGCTATAACAATTCATTATGTTGTTGAAAACATTAAAATAAATATGCAACTATTAGAATTTTCATAAGAAGAATAGGTAGCTCACATTCCACATTTTGAGAAATGCCTAACTAAAGCATAAAATGCCAGGTCTGGCACTATCCTGGCGAAGGCAGTCAGCTTTGCTAAAAGGTCAGTAATCCCTGAGTGCTCAGGAAGTTTCTCTGAGGGTCATTCTGTAAGTGTTTCACACAGAGCTCGTGGCAACTCTCACTGTAGAGATAGGCTAACATGAGACAGTTCCCCTGTGATGTGGGAAGAACCTGGCTTTGGAATGACATCACACTATAGATTCTTCTCAGCCACCTGCCAGCTGTGCAATCTTGGCTAACTCAACGCTAGCTGATTTACCTGATCTACAATTTCCTAGTAAAGAGTAAGACTGTGAAGACTCTACCAAAAAAGCTATTAGAACCAATAAAGGAACTCAGTAAAGTCGTAGAATATAAGATCAACATACAAAAAGCAGTTGTCTTTCTACACACTAACAACAAACTATCTGAAAATGAAATTAAGAAAACCCCACATACAAAGCATCAAAACAATAAAATTTTTAAGAATTAATTTAACCAAGGAGATGAAAGCTCTGTACACTGAAAACTATATGATTGATGAAAGAAATTAAAGACGTCAGTAAATGGAAATATATCCCATTTTATTGGCTAGAATAATTAATATTGTTAAAATGTCCATACTGCCCAAAGCTGTCTACTATTCAGTGCAATCCCTATCAAAATTCCAATGGCATTTTTAAAAATTTTTATTTTTTAAGATTTTATTTACTTATTTGACAGACAGAGATTATAAGTAGGCAAGAGAGGCAGGCAGGGAGAGAGAGGAGGAAGCAGGCTCTCCGTGGAGCAGAGAGCCCGATGTGGGGCTCGATCCCAGAACCCTGGGATCATGACCCGAGCCGAAAGCAGAGGCTTTAACCCACTGAGCCACCCAGGCGCCCCTCCAATGGCATTTTTTAAAAGAAATAGAAGAAACAGTCCTAAAATTCTTAGGGAACCACAGAAGACTCCAAATAGTCAAAGCAATCTTGAAAAGGAAGAACAAAGCTGGAGGTTCATACTTCCTGATTTCAAACTCTCCAAAGCTGTAAGAATCAAAGCGATATGTTATTGGCATAAAAATAGATACGTAGACCAATGGAACTGAATCTAGAGCCCAGAATAAACCTGCACATACATGGTCAACTAATACTTGACAATGAAACCAAGAATATGCAATGGAGAAATAATAATCTGCTTAATAAATGGTGCCAGGAAGACTGGATGCCTATACGCAGAAGACTTAAGTTGGTTCTTATCTTAAACCACACACAAAAATGAACTCAAAATGGGTTAAAGACTTAGGTCTCTGATAAGTGGACTGTGCCTAGAATGTGGACCTTGCTGGCTGAAACCATAAAACTCCAGGTAAAGCTCCTTGATGTCAATCTTGACAATGAATTTTTGTATATGACATCAAGAGCACAGGCAACAGAAGCAAAAGTAAACAAATGTAACTTCATCAAACAAAAATGCTTTTGTACAGCAAAGGAAGCCATCAACAAAATGAAGAAGCAATCTGTGGAATGGGAGAAATTATCTCTAAACCATATATCTGATAATATCCAAAACCCATAAGGAATTCACATAACTCAATAACAAAAATAAATAATAAAAAAACCCTAATTAGAAATGGGCAAAGAATTCCAAAGATGACATACAAATGGCCAACTGAAAATGTACTCAACATCACTAATCATCAGAGAAGTGCACATCAAAATCACAATGAGATATCACCTTATGCCTGTTAGAATGGCTGTTAGCAAAAAGACAGGAGAAAACAAATGTTGATAAGAATGTGGGGCAAGGGGAAGCTTGTATACTGTTAACTGTTAGTGGAAATGTAAATTGGTACAGCTGCTATGGAAAAACAGTATGGAGGTTCCTCAAAAAAATTAATAATAGAACTACCACATGATCCAGCAATCCCACTTCTGGGCATATATCCCAAAAAATTGAACTCAGGATCTCTAAGAGAGATCTTTGTCTTATGTTCATCGCAGTATTATTCACAATAGCCAAAATATGGAAACAATCTAAGTGTCCATCAATACACACACATATACAATGAATACATGTGATATATATAACAGAATATTACTCACCCATAAAAAAAGAAATTGTGCCATTTGCAACAACATGGATAAACCTGGGGGGCATTATGCTAAAATAAATAAGCCAAAAGAGAAAGATACTGTACAGTATTGCTTATATGTGGAGTCAAAGAGTCAAACTCATAGAAACAGCATGGTGAATGCTGCTGGGAAGTGGGGTGGAAAAATGGGGAGATGTTGGCCAAAGGGTGTAGCATTTCAGTTAACGATGAATAATTATCTGAGGTTCTAATGTACAACATACTAATTATAGCTAATAATATTATATACTTGAAATTGGTGAAGAGAATAAATCTTGTGTTCTCACCACACACACAAAAATGTTAACTATGTGTGATGATGGATGTTTTAATGAACTTGTTTGTAGTAATCATTTCACAGTGTATACATATATCAAATCATCATGTTGTACACCTTCAATATATAGTTTTATTTGTCAGTTATACCTTAGTACAACCGGGGGGAGGGGAAGTAAATGGGATGCCATTCCAGGTGCCTGATCCTAACTAAGTACTCACAGAATGCTTGTTCTTTTCCAAATCCCACTTTCCACCACTCTTTTTCTTGGTTAGTAGGTTATGGAGAAGATTACAATTTGAGCAGAAAGACAAATGATTTCAGTGTTGTGGTATCACAGTGCCATGTCTAACAGGTAAAGACTCAGCTTTGAGTGGAGTCAAGAGTGCTAGAAAATGCACCTTATTCAGAAAAACTGGATTCCTGTGTCCACATATTTCCAATTACTTTGAGCCAATGAACCCAATTATCAAGTTTTCTTCTCTTTCCATTAGAGTGAGTGATGTATGATGTGCATCACTCATTCATTGTGATAATTACATTAAAATACATGCAAGGGGCATCTGGGTGGCTCAGTGGCTTAAGCCTCTACCTTCAGCCCAGGTCATGATCTCAGGGTCCTGGGATCGAGCCCCACATTGGGCTCTCTGCTCGGCAGGGAGCCTGCTTCCTCTTCTCTCTCTGCTGGCCTCTCTGCCTGCTTGTGATCTCTGTCTGTCAAATAAATAAATAAAATCTTAAAAAAAGAAAGAACTATTCAGAACATTTCATGTGTATTAAACATTTAATCTTTGCATCAATTCTATGATTTTTAATTTGCAGCTGAGTAAACTAAAACACAGAGAAGTTACGTAATTTGCCCAAGGCCATACAGCTAGTAACTGGCAGAGTAAGAACTCATCTGATGCAGTCTAGACTCTCTGTTCTAATCACTATATCATGCCCCCTCTCAAGACAGACAAGAATGACATCACATTCTCCTACAGAGAGCTTCTATGAAATAAGTGTATCCTAACTAACAACAGTAAGAAAATAGAGCTTTGCAGTTTCCTGAGCATTTTCACAATAGTGTTTCATTTGATTTCTCCAGTGGCCCTGGAGACAGGGAAGGGATTAGCATCTTCACTCTGTAGATAAGAATATTGTGACATGATCTTAAAGTACTGAAAAAGATAGAAAATTGAGGAGCAAAGACCTCAACTTGAAATTTCAATAAAACAAAAACATTTTCTGGATGGTCTTCTCTTTTCCTAATACTACACATGGTTATTATGAAGATCAAATGATAGTAAAGATTATAAATCCCAAAGAACTGTGTATTACCTGTAAGAAATAGTAGTAGTAGCAGCAGTTTCAGTGCCCACAGAAACGTGACTCTCCATGTAGACTTTGTCTAATGTAGTCCACTTGATCTTTATAATAACTTCAAACCCTGAACACCCTATTCTGGCCTTAAACCCACAGACAGCTGTACAATAGAACTCTGCTGGTGTGACGTCATAGGGTATTTCAAACAACAAATGTCAGTTATCTCTTCCTTAAGAATAGGAGTTCGATTTCCAAACCCAACCCTGAAGCCAGCCTGCTATGAGAAGTGATTGAGCTACAAACGTCTGGGCTTAATATGTTTATCTGCAAACTCGCTGGTGGAAGTAATAATATAGGGTCCTTGTTCACTTTACTATTTTTTTCTTATGATGTGTCCTTCTAATAGCCCCCACCCCCAACCTCCCATGCCCATATCCCATTTCTGTTACCATCTTCTCAATACTCTCTCTACCACAGGCCCTCATTTAATACTTGTTTTATGAATGTCACTTGTCAGCATGCATTTGGTCATTTGGTGTAATGGGAATCCAATTTTTCTCGGGAATAATGACATTATTAATCTAATGACTTTTTAAAAAAAATCAGAACACTGGGTTAATATTCTTCTTAACACACCACATCTGTATATTACAATTGTTACTAATTGTTACTAAAAGTTACTAATTGGAGAGATTTTTTATTTCGAAGTTCCAGATATTATTATTATTTTTTTAAGATTTTATTTCTGCGAGAGAGAGAGTGAGAGAACCCTAGAGAGAAAGAACAACCATGAGTAGGGGCCAGAGGGAGAGGGAGAGGCAGACTCCCCACTGAGCAGGGAGTCCGACATGGGACAGTCGCTTCACCCACTGAGCCACCCAGGCGCCCCCATATTATTAGTATGTGTGGTCAAGACTGGAAACATTGTCAAGACTACATAAAGCTTGTTTTGTAGGAAAATCCTACAAAACAAGTAGGGTTCTCTGATTCAAAGTTATGTAGGAAAAAAATTCATCACCTTTGTCCATTTTGTAAAGTAAAGAGAGCTTGGGCTTTGGAATCTGACAAGTGTGAAGTCTGAGTCTCAATGTACTTATCAGTAAAGTAGAAATAATATGATCTACGTCACAGGGCTTTTCACCGAAATCACGGTAGAGGATCCCTGTGCACAGTACTCAGCTCATAGTAGATACACAGTTGGTGTTCATTTCTCCTGTGCTCTTGCTCTGATTGAAATCTATACTCAAATGTTCAACATTCCACTCACCAGGCTTTGTGGACTTTGTCAGATAAGAGCTTTCTTCAGCTGAGTATTTGGTAGGCAATTGTAATGATAAACAATAACAGTTACTCAAGTGTTCAAAAGCAATTGATTTTCCTTGTTTTTTTTAAAAAAAAAAGCCACCAAAATTTTATCAACTTGCAAAAGCCTATTTCTAAGTACCTCACCTCTGCTGGGACAAGAAGTGCAAAGTTATGGCTCCTATTATTTATTATGACTTTCATAAAATAAATTACCAACAGACTTTTGCAAGGCTATTAGTTGTAATGATACCAGTTGTGTTCAAAAAGCTCATTCCAGTTTTTTTCTTGGCATTTACATAATTTGTATTTTTCTGGTTGAAAAAAAAAAGTGTTCAGTTTAGACTCAGTGCCAGCTTTGTCTTTAATTTGTAAACCTTAGATAAATACCTTTGGTTGGGGGAAAAAAAAACTAACTAAACCTAATTGTCCACTCAATATATAGCATTAATTAAGGATGACCCGGAAGTACCTTCGTATAAGCGATAATTGTTCATTGTCTATGCAAAAATTTTTAAAAAATTGTTGTGATAGAAATTGCTTCCCAAAACAATTGTGCAATCAAAAAGAAGCTCCTTGTGTTAGATAGAGCTAAAGTTTAAGGTTAAAGTTCAGGTTTTCATTCTGTACTATTCAGCTTCACATGCATGGAATTCCCAGTAATATCGACATAGGAAGAGCAGAGTATCAGTCAAAACCCACCAGACAGATGTGAAAATTGAATTTTTCCAGTAAGCTCTAATGTAAAAGGAAATGCTGGCACATTGCAGGGCAGTGGAGGAGGAACATCACGTGAAGATGAGAGCTGCAACTATAGCAACGTGGGAAACTGTGATTCTAAAAATCAGAGAACTGCACTGATAAGGATGAGTAAGGGCAGAGGAATTTTCTCCTAATGATTCAGATGTTTGAGACTAAAACATTTGTAAGAGATAAGCCAGTCTTTCACCCTCTCTACCATGTAGCTCACAATGCCCAGGCAGAAAAGGCACATTGTGACTATGAAACCCAGCCTTGACAGGGCAGCCTGCTCTCCCCCCAGACCTGACCAGTGTTGCTCTCATAAAAAATCCATTGGTCTTAGAACCTTCACTTATTTATTCTGTGGGAGAAGAAACATGATCAGAACCTCGTCTTACTCTCTCAAGTGTCTTGTGATATCATATGTATTATAAGAAGCACACGTCCATAATTCTATGTCAGATAGAGATTGGTCATGGTGCTTGAGAAACAAATATTAACCAACTTCTGTATAGTGATAGGATGTTCTGCTTTTCACATTGCTTTCACATATATTATCTCATTGAACCATCTCACAATTCTGTAGGGTAGAGATTATTAATGTTACTCCAGTCCTAGACAACACCCACGGTGGTTCCATTCAGAGTGCACACTGGGTCTGGGCTTCGTGGGGACTTCTGCCGAGTTTGCAGTGTAGTTTTTGCGTCTTGTGGCACTTTTGAAAGTCCCATGCTGTTGCTCATATTAGCATATGATTGCAGAGGGTTTTTTTCATGGTTTTTTCTCATTTAAGTGATGCAACTACCCTGTGAAGTAGATGTTATGATTCGTATTTTACCTATTTTATGGTTGAGAAAACTGGGGCTTAGAGAAGTTAGTGTCTTGCTAAAATCTCAAAACTGGCAATAGTAGAGCGAGGGTTCTGGCCAAGGTCTTTTGAGTATATGATGGCTATTTAGGAACTCAGAAGCTGGAGAAAGTATTTCTGACTACAGTAAGTGACATTTTGCTAGGTCTTGAAAGCTATTTAAATAAAAAGATGTTGGCAGAAAGGAGAATGCCCCGCTGGAGGGACCATGTCAAAGAAAGAATGTAGTAGTTCACACAGCCCAAAACACACACACATACACACACACACACAATAAGCGAATGGGATGTATTAGGATATAAGATAAAATCAGGCTGGAGTCAGGTGGTGTAAAGTTTTAACTGCCTTTTCTAGAAGTTTGCCCATCTTCTGTGGGCAATGGGGAACTTTGAAGGTGGGTGATAATGTATTATCTTTTATTATTCTTTATTCTGTTTCTGTTTGTAATCTAGTAATTGCACAAGAATGAGCTTTAGAAGGGGAGATTGGAGTCAGGGAGGCAAGTCTGAAGATGATTGTAATAGTATAGATAAGCAACAATGATATTATGAATTAGGTATTAACAGTAGGAATGAAAATCAAAATGATGATCCCTCTTTTGCAGATGAGAACACTGAGGAATTGAAAGGTTTCAGATGACTCAGGGTCTCTCCTGCATTGTCATAAGCAATGACTACTAGCATGCAAACATGCAAGATCCTTAGCTTGGACACCCCTACCAGCCTGCTTCCCAAGCCACAGACCTTTAATTCCAGAAACTATTCACCCTGATGCACTCTATTCTCTAGACCATTCCACAAGTTGAGCCTTCTCTCGTGGAATCCTTTTCTCCCAGAGAACACTTGCTCAACCCTCCATAACTCAGTTTGCTTCTGAAGAGCACCCTTGTGCAACTGGCCCTTCTGTTATTGTGTGTGCATCTATCATAACATTCATCACATTGTACTAACATTTTATATATTTGTCTCCCCTAGAAACCAAAAGCTAAATTGTAACCATCTTCATGTCCTTCTAACCTTACATGTTTTAAAGACCTCATATAGTTTACCGAATGAAAGTCTCAAGCTTCTACGTCATTAATAATCATAGATTTTTTTGATTCTGTGAGCAAAGGCATAGTAAGTAAAGAAGATGTCTAACCCACTGGTTTTCTAGTCTCTAAAATGACATGGCAAGGATATAGTTTGGGCCAAAATATATTTCTGAATTTAAATTTTGAACCTAGAAAGGCTGTATGTGAAGAGATAGAAAGAAGACATAGCTTCTTATGTTCAATTATTCAAACGGTTTGCATTTCTAGAACTCTGCTTCTCCACCCCTACCTTGTTGCCCCCTTTATTCACCTCTCCGCTGCCCCCCTTGTCCCCGCCTCAGACTGATTACCTTATCTCCACCTCACCTGACACCTTATTTCTTCCTTGCCTAGGCTGTCCCATGACCTAATTAGGCAGCTGAGCACACAGCACTGCAGCTGCCTCTGCCTCACAGTAGGGGTCTCTGGAAACACCCAGTTCCTTCCCCTGGATGGAGACTGCAGCAGTACTGGATGGAAAGGCATTTTGTTGCTAACATGATTAATAATATGTTGGGAGGTGGGAAGATAGGGTACAGGGGAGTGCATTTCCTGGAAAGTTTTTCCCTCTTCGTTGCTTACATCATATTTACTTTCATCAGACAAACAAGGATATGCAAAAATGAGATGCCAAATGTGTCTGGCATTTTTGACAAAGCACCACACGGAGCAGACAAAAGAATATATTTAAAGGGAAATATACACTTTTCAAACCAAGTTCCATGTGTTTTTTGCAGATCTCCCATTATCCACTCAGAGGACAAGTATGAATCGTGTGTAGCAAACAAGGTGCTTTGGTTTCCAACAGTCAGAAGATACAAGGAATCCATGATGACTTAAGTTTATTGGGCCTTTTAGAGAAGAGCACTAGTAATATGTTATTGATTTTTAAGCTTGAAAGTCAAGGTTGAGTGTAAAGTTTGCTTGATTCTGTTTATGCCAAGCCCCTAAATTTGCAAATGAACAATGGGTCACAATCCAAAATACGAACATAATTTTGAGAGGGAAAACAAGAATAAGTTTGTTTAAAATTCCATATGCTTTGCAAAGAAAAAGGTTTACAAATAATGTGAGCAAGCTGATCATCCAGAACTAGGCAACTGTGATTTTTTTTTTTTAAGATTTTATTTATTTATTTGACAGAGAGAGACCACAAGTAGGCAGAGAGGCAGTCAGAGAGAGGAAGGTAAGCAGGCTCCCTGCCAAGCAGAGAGCCTGATGTGGGGCTGGATCCCAGGACCCTGGGATCATGACCTGAGCCGAAGGCAGAGGCTTTAACCCACTGAGCCACCCAGGTGCCCCCGCAACGGTGATTTTTTATAGGTTAGTATGACTATTAAGACTTAGGTCTCTGGAGTTAGAACTAGTTGATGAAAACCTCTGGTCTTTCTTTTGCTAGGTTTTTGAACTTAGGAAAATTTCTTCGCCTATATGAGCATCTATTATGGGAAGAGTACAAGTACTTACCTTATAAAACCTGAGGGATTAAATGAGATAAAGTATATAAAATGTGTTAGTGGCTATATGGTAATGTATGTAGATAGATACTGGGTAAATACTATTAGTGATACTTGGCTGGCTTTTAACTTTTCTAGGAATTACCATCATAGGAAAACAGCTATTATTTCTTTTGAATAGTCCTTAATATTAATTATGTATTGACTGACTTCTGCATCTACTATAAATGGTTGACTACATAGCCTAAAGGGTCAAAAGAAACCCTGTGTTCAAAACTCAATGATACCATGTAGAAAGTTCTACTGTTTGGTGATTGATCATGGTGGTCTACAAATATTTTTACTCTTCCCAATAAAAGTGGAGTCTAATTTCTCTCCTGAGTGAAGGTTCGCCATAGTGACTCACATCTGTCGATGTAATGTGGTAGCAAAGACACTGCATTACTTCTGAGACTGAGAATGAGAAGTTAAATAGTTAGCCTGACTCTCTTAGGACACACACCTACCTTGAGCCCTGGACATCCATGCTGAAGACCATGTGGAAAGACCTCCTAGAGACAGAAGGTGCCCAAGGAGCCCGAGTTTGTTCTAGCCTCTCAGCTGTTTAAGTCCCTGCATTAACCACCTGATTATGAATGAATGAATGAATATTAGATGACCCCAGCCTCTAGCTCCCTGCCCCATCTAATAATGAATGAAACATAGAGAAGCAGGATGTTGCCACCCATCCTGGCCCGAATTATAGTTGTGATCAAAATCAATATTATGGTTTTAATCCACTGAGTTTTGTGGTAGTCAGTTGTGCAGTAATAGTTTTTGGAAAAAAAAGTGACCAATTTGTGTGCATCTGTGTGTATAAAATGTTTCCCTTATTAGAAAGCATGGTTTATTACATAGGTTCCAAATTTTGTCCAGCTTAAAAATTTAACTATGTATCTGATAGTGCTCTAAAAGAGCACAGTAACATTTTCCTACAAATACATCTTTAATAAACCTTAGATATAAGGTAGTCTAAGCTTTTTTTTTTTAAGATTTTATTTATTTATTTGACAGAGATCACAAATAGGCAGAGAAGCAGGCAGAGAGAGGGGGGGAAGCAGGCTCCCCGCTGAGCAGAGAGCCCGATGAGGGGCTTGATCCAAGGACCCTGGGATCATGACCTGAGCCGAAGGCAGAGGCTTTAACCCACTGAACCACCCAGGCACCCCAGCTTTTTGTTTTTTAATGAAACACCAAGTTCAAAGAAGACATGTATATTCCCCATATTTTACCGCAAGATGGTACCAGCAGTTCAGCTGGCTGTTGGCTTCCCTCATGCTTTGGGGAGCATTCATTCAAGAGCATTCCCATGGCATCTTGTAACTGCCTTGATTATCCGTCCTTCACGGATAATCCTTCGATTATCGAAGGAAGTATCCTTCGATTACTGCTCTGTCTTCCATTCCTACTAGACTATTCTCTTCTTGACAGCAGGTACTTTTTATTACTCGTTTTTTAACACATTGAAACTGGCATGTCCTCCATTAGTTAAATATGCATAGAGAAGAGATTTTTTTGGCCAAGTGTATAATTTGGAATTTTCTTTTCTGATGGACGTAAGTCAGTAGCTCTCAATCCAGAAAGACTGAGGTGAAGGCCATATTCCCAGCAACTCTGACTGAATTAGCTGAGAGCGAAGCCTAGGTATCTGTGAATTTTAACAGTTTCCAAGTTAAGTTTTTCAAACACCTCTGTTGTCATAACGTAACTAGCAATTGTCCTTCCCTGGGCAAGTCACTTCCCCAGCTCTGTATCTACATAGAAGCAATGACCTAGAAGAGGTCTCTTGGAGGGCAGATTTGGTTTCTTTTATCTCCTTTTGTAACTCATCGTCTGGTCAGTAGCCATGTTACTAGATATTTGAGGACAGGAGGAGAGGTGGCAAATTTAGTACCGAAAATGAAGCAGACCTTACTACAACCACACACCTGGGTTGCTTGGTTGGTTTGAAGCAACAAGAAATTATTGGCTCACCTAAGAACTCTGAACCAATTGTGATGCCTAAGGGAACAACCTGGTTCTAAAACGGCTTTTTATGTATAATGGTTTCCCTGGGGCTTTGTCTACCCTTGAAGTGGGTACAAAAGAAGGGACAATGGTAAAATAGTTGTAGGTCTTTTACTTGACCAAAAAAAAACACTATGGTGGAGTCTGAAGGATACTAACTATTTTAACACCCAAAGAATCCTGAACCCAGCTGTTTTCTTTATTTAAACATCCTGACTGATTTTGTATTCCTTTATGCTTTTATTTACCTGTTTGTTCATTTTTCCTTTGGCAAAATAGGCAATTAGACCCCTCTCACATAGGAAAACAAATTAAGCCCTAGAGAAATAAATGAAATAAACATATATAGAACATGAGCTAAACATAAGAATAGAATAGCCAGAGAAGCAACACGGTATCACTGAGCACACACAGGCATGGGTATCGCACAGCTATCTTAATACTGTGGAGCTGTGGTTAATTTACTTCAACTCTTTTCCCTTCAGTTACTTCATTTGCGAAATATCAACCCAGTATCCCTGTGATTAAAACCAGTGACACACTCCAGTCTAATCAATAGAAAAACCTCACAAAAATTCCAATAGAGGAGGATTCTACAAAATACCTGATCTGTATGTTCCCCAAAACTGTCAAGGTCATCCAAAACAAGGAAAGACTGAGAAACTGTCATAGCCAAGAGAAGCCCAAGGAAAAATGACAAGTAAAGGTAATGTGTTAGCCTAGATGGGAATCTGGAACTAAAAATGGGCATTGAGTAAAAACTAAAGCAATCTGAATAAAGTAGGGACTTGAGTTAATAACAATGGGTCAATATGGATTCAATAATTATAACAGATGTACCATAGTAATGTGGATGTTAGTAATAATGGGAGAAACTGGGTTCAGATTACATGGGGATTCTTTGTACTATTTCTCAATTCTTCTGTGAGTCTGTAGCTATTCTAAAAATAAAGTCTATTTTTTAAAAAAAAATTAAATGAGTAAACATACATAGAAGCTCATAGTTGGTGCTCGCTCCGTGTGTTACATCATCTTTTCTGGACACTGCGGACACATGAACAAGCCATTATCTATATCCTCCTATATCCTTTCCCCTTCTTAATACATCAGAAGATTCTGGGGAAAATGTGAGCCATCCCTATGTTTTCATGTGTAAGTTATCAGGGGTAAGAATGCTTATACTAATTTAAGGTTATTTTAATTATGTCTATGACATAGTTTCTGCCACATGTAGAATAATTTTTGTTGGAACCTATTAGAGTTCTTTTGGTCCAGATCCCTCCAAATAGCCTTACAAACCCTTAAACCGATTCAAAATATTGGTAACTTCCTTAGTAAATTCATTTTGGCTCCTTGCAATAAACTCTGATACATTAAAAGTATTTTATTTATTTTTTTAAGATTTTATTTATTTATTTGTCAGAGAGAAAAAGAGAGCGAGCACAGGCAGACAGAGTGGCAGCAGAGGCAGAGGGAGAAGCAGGCTCCCTGCGGAGCAAGGAGCCTGATGTGGGACTCGATCCCAGGACGCTGGGATCATGACCTGAGCCGAAGGCAGCTGCTTAACCAACTGAGCCACCCAGGAGTCCCAAAAGTATTTTAGAATTAAGAACAAGATATGTTTCTAAGAATTTTTTTTCACCAATACAATATAAATACAAGCACAAACTGTCCAAATGTCTTCGTATGCCTGAAAAAGAAAGAATCTTTCCTTTTCTTTTCTTTTTCTTCTCTGTTCCTTTCTTTCTGTCTTTTTTTTTTTTCTGGCTTGGTTCTTTAGAAAAGTGTTTTTTCTTCTTTCCTTTTACAGTCTCTCTTTTATTGCACCAACTCACAACTCAAAGATTAAATAATTAAAGACTTGAGCTTTTAAAATATAGGGGAAGGCATGAAATATTAAAATCTTGTTGTTTTCCCAAGTTATATGACAGATTTTAATGTATAAACCAAATAGATCTTTAAGTAAAATTTTATTTTGGCAAGTAAAAATCCTAGGCAAAATTCACTTTCTGGCTTCACCACTATCTAAAATACCTCTGGATTTGTGATGTGGAGTAATATTTTTATCTGCATCTTGTATTTTAAGTTATTATAACATTAAGGCATAAGATGTCTCTCCCTAAACCAGGAAAGGTGTTCCTGAGTTTCTCTTTATTTTTCTCCATCAGAGAAGTTGCACCCAAAATTTAAACTATTTCATCTTGGGTTTTGATATAGAGAAATGCAGGGAAAATGCTAACCCGAGGCTTGTCTAAATTCCCAGTGTGCTGGGATTTGGATTCTCACCGCTGAGGTCTTTGTCGGGTAGTGTGCCCAGTGAGCCTCGGCCCAGGATTTAAGATTCCTTAGCTGCGTTAACACATTTGAAAACATTATTCTGATCAGTAGTCTGTTAAGTGCCTTCATTTTCTCAAGTACAAAATGGACATAATTGAATATTTACTACATCTTAGAGAAGTGTGCAGCTTTTGGAACACTGAAACATTTAAGAGGCTCAGGTGAAAGATTAAAGAATTAAGTGTACCAACCTTCTTTCTTAATTTTTATCTAAATGGGGAATATTTCATGTGATGTAATACGGCAGGTTACATGGCATAACTTGTCATGTTGAACAGAGTGTCTCAAAAAGCGCCAGCTAGACCTAAACTGAACCCAGTCGCCTGCTCCGTTGGCATGTAAGATTATTAGGGAGATAGTGTAGGTAGTATTTTGTAACTGTCTTCCTTTTCTTTAAAACAGAACCCTCCTTCTTGTTTATTGGACTGTTCTTGACCTTCAATAATTCACTCATTCCTTGTTAAAGATAATAAGAGGAAGTGAGCATGAAAAAGAAAAGAAAATTCTAATTTTTGAGACTGTAAATTTACTACCTATATATAAACAACTTCCTATATAGCCTTCAAGAGGCAAAATATTTTAAATATAAACATATAAAAATGCTATGTATATATATATTTTTATCTCCCAGACTGTAACAATTATTTGGTTGGCTTCAGGGCAATCTTCCTCATTGATCTTATGTTACAGAATTCAGTAACATTTTCATTTAAACCCCTTCCTTTAATGGGCTTAACAGTTCTTTGTATTTGAATTCTAATTAAATAAAAATATTTTTTATTCTAAATTTCCTAACAGTACTACAAAAGAGGATTGTTGAGTGGAAAACTGCACCTTGTTATTTTGATATACTTAATAAGTTATATCGATTGTAAAATTCAAAAAAAGGAAAAAGATAATCTACTCTCTGATATTGTATGTCCTTTGTTACTTCAACCATTAACATCTGTGAGCCGCTGTCAGTAATTTCTTTAATGAGATTATTGTGTTTTTCTTTTAGAAATGTAACTGTCAGGCATTTTACATTTGTCCTTACTAATAATTCCCCAGGCCTTTATTAAAGAGATTTACAGATTTCTTAAATCCACAGTCCTGCATCACCCTGATACCGACTTCCAATAAAATAATAAATTAGATTTTATTCTTTGCCTTATCCTTACAAATGAGCAAATAAAAAAATGTTTACTGAATAAGCTGTCCAAAGCCAAAATAAATCTTGTGCTTCTCTTTCTCGAGCATTTTGATAGCTATAAATGAGCATCTACTTGACATTGAATAAAATGACCATTTTAGCATTATAAATTTTTATAAA
>PISX010015825.1:25000-48224 GCA_004024625.1 Mellivora capensis
TTTTTTCTTGTCATGGTCGGTATTTTTCTGTCAGTCGGCAAAGGCTGCACTCAGCAAGAAGAAGCTAAAGACCCGCATTGAGAGACGTGAGGGTGACAGCTACCCTGACAGGTCAGAAGATGACTGCAGAATTAGCCTTACTTTAATTCGCACTAAAATTCACAGCTCCTGACGAGGAAATGGGAAAAAGAAATTTCCTTACACATTTTCTTTTCATTTCATGTGCAGATTATACATATTCTGCTTCCATTAACAAGAAGGAGATTGTACTTTATGCAGCTCTATATTTAAGGGCAAAAGACCAAGAAGATGACAAGAGTGACCTCTCTCTTGTCTTATGATCACTGCCAGTTTGACATGACACTAATTAGACTGCCTTAATCTAAACCCAGTTAGTTCTGCATGCTTGCAGCAAAACCATTGTAAACCCTAACATAAATTGCCTTAGGCCTTTGTCTTCTTAAATCCCACCTCTCTCCCTCCACCCACACCCTCTATCTTTACATACCTACATGTATACATATGAAGAACCAGATCTTTAATAATCCTATCCCATTAATCTTAACAAATAAGCCCGTGAGTGTCCTCTTAATACTCCTCTTCTGTAAATGTCACCAGTTTCCACTACGTAATGCTGTCTGGTATGACTTGCTGGACATGGTGGGAAGTTTCCTTTCATTGTAAAAGCCTTGAAAGGAATAAAGGTCTGAAAAGGGCAAAGGGAGATTTTTAAGTACATGATGATGCTCAAGCTTAAAATATGTTAAGTGTGAACTGAGTATACTTCTCTGAAAAAAAAAAGAGAGGAAAGAAAAGAAAAAGGAAAAATGAAGAAGATATCTTCTTGACCAGCTGATTAAAAAGGGAGTCAATTAATTCAGCAAGGGTTCAGACAATATGGGAGGGGTCTGGAAGGAGAATCAGTGGGTCAACATTCTCTCAAACACCCAAGGGAAGTCTGAGCATGAAGAAAATAGACGGATGGAAAAGAAAAGATGAACAAGCTAAGACCTCTTTAAGAAACACAACCTTCAAATATATAAAATCACACATTAATCTCTGCAGTGAATACGCAGGTGTCCAGCCAAAGTGTTACTTAGCATATGAAGTGTTATCTAGTAAATGTATGCAGCCGTTGTTGGCCATACTGGGTGTCTCCCCCACAGAGGAAGCTAGAGCCAGACATGCATGTCTGCATTCCAGAGCTCTTCTTGCTTCTTGCAGAACCAAGATTGTATTTCTCCCATTGGCACATGCTCAAGGATACAGCAGCTGTATTTGTGAGGACGTACAAAATAAGGACATACTACTTTAAAGAGGATGTGGTCAGAGATACATGCTAAGGAAATGGTATTTCTCTTCCTTTCTGTACCGTGCGAAATGTGAGTGTGCACTGGCAAACCTGGGAGATGGGCTTCATTCTCTGAACACCTGTGGTGTTTTGTGTGTGTCCTCTGCGTAGAAGGCAATAGGGCCAGGAATCCCACCCGCAGCAATGACTGACCTGGGGACGGCACAGAGTCTCAAGCTTGTTCACGCACGCTTTTCCTAACAATCTCATGGTCACCATATACTGGACAACCACTCTGGGCCAGGATGTAAATGAGGGCTTCATTAACATTATCTTCACTTGAACCCACCCATAGTCTTTCAACACGTATCATTTTCCCATTTTGTAGGAAATGGAATTGAGGTTCAGAGAGTCTAAGTAGCACACATAGGGTCAAACGTTGCCTGGATAGTACTAGGATCAAACCTACATGGTCAGACTCCAAAGCTACGTCCCATGCAAATTAGAGCAATGTGTGAAGAGAAGAATGCATAAACAATAGGGAGTGATAGGGAGCGAGGTTAACTTAGGACAGCGTGTCATCTAAGGGCTAAATAAAACACTTCTGTGGGTCGGTTATGCCTGCCGCCTACAACACAGACAGGTTTTACTCCCTCTGCTGTAGGAGTCTTGCAAATCGCCGCTCTCTGGTGGCAAAGTTACAACCCGTGCGACACCAATGGGGAAAAATTTCATTTCATTTCTTTTATTTATTTTCATTTATTTTCTACCCTGCATCTCTTCATGAATATCATGATGAGGGAAGGAGATGATTGTGTGGAGGCCACTCAACACAGCAACCTTAGGTCACAGTCTAAGTTGACCTCTTGCAGTCGTTACTATTTTGTTGTTAACCAACACCGGCAGTTTGTGAATTTCTTTCTCTCTTTTGGTTTGTGTACTGATCTACTTGGTCGAATAATGGAGAAGTCACCGCTAATGAATATTAAAAGCCTGTAATTTAGTCAAAAACAATGTTGTCCACACTTTTTTCCCCGAGTAATTTCAGTTGTTGTTGTTTTTTTTTTTTTAAATCAAGCATAAATGGTAGATAATGTTCGTCTGAATGGGGCCCTTAGGCTTTCTTAGCTGAGGCTTGTTTAGCTTGCCAAGTTTAAATATTTTCTGAACTGATCCCAGAACTGAGAAGCCTTCATCACAGCACAGCATTAAAAATGATGGATGTGATACATATTTAATACAATAAAATGGCCATTTATATGCCCATACTAGACACAGGGGAAATCCTCACAAGAAAGATTTCTAAAATCAAAAGGGGCCTATTCTCTAATCGATGTGAGGGGATTTACGCGGATAACTCCCATTAATGCTAATGGGTGTTATGAGCTTATATCCTCCATGCGCCATTGGAAAGATACACTCAGTGCCACTTGAAAAGAAGCTGTTGCACTGATGAAATTCTCTAGGAGTATTCGGGGGAAGGGAAACTTGAGAAAGAGCTAGAATGGGAGTAAAGTTGCAGCCATAGTTTGCCTCATGAGGACGCTGCATTCCTTCACTCCAAAGGGCTGCTGCATTCAGGACAACTGTCACAAAGAGAGACCTTTTTGACTCTGGGTCATGGTGAAGTGTGGCTGTAATCATCAGACGCATAAGCTGCCTTTATGATGCTTTTAATTCTTAAGTGCAATGCTTGGTTAGGTGCTCAGGGAGGTTTGGGGAACTGAGTGATGCTGGAAAGAATTATAACAAGTAAAGTCTGAGTCACATGATAGCATCTGCTTCCTCTTACACCAGGGAAAGAAAAATCGCTGACCATACTAGACCTGGCTAACCCGACACCATCCTCCAGGAGACAGACTGTTCGTCTGGCTTGCTTGACCAAGATGGGTATAGGGCTTTGGTCTCTGAGGTAAGTCTGCTAGTAGTTTTCATTATGCTTTACATGACAAATGAGAGGAATGACATCCTCCAGCCAAAGTGGGCTAATAAGAACTATGACTGACCAGTTACAACCACATTCCCCGAAGATAGTTATATTTTGCAGCCGCTGAAAGCAGTCCATTTGCTAGAAATACAATACCTTAACACTCCAGTGCAGAGAAACTCACAGTTATTCATGTGTAGTGTTTCGTATTTAAAATGGGTATCTTTCTGCAATTTCGCAGTTGAGAAAAACTGAAACACCAAGGGACTGGGTCAAAAGTCACTCAGAGAAGGAATCAAATTGCTAATTATATGACCCTTCATTCAAGTACTTTTGTAGTGTTTCCTCTGTGCCTTCCTTGTAACTCTAATCACACACGGTAGAGCTATTATCTATATGCTTGTCTCAGATGCCCTAAACCACAAAGTCTTAAGGTCAAGACCCATTTCTGATCCCCCCGTACTTTGTCAAACTCACAGCAGCTTCTCAATACGTGTTGAATGAATACATGAACAAATCACTAGTACCCCATTTGTGGCCCACTGTATCTTTCCACTCTCATTTTTAGCGCATGCCCTATGATCTACTGATATGGCGTTCTTTCCAGAATACATATGAAGTTCTTTGAGGAAAAGAACAGCAGGAGCTCAAGAGGAATGCGGATGGCCTCTGAATCTTTGAGAAGCGGAGATAAACTGTCTCAGTTTGCACTGGACTCTTACTGGTTGGACAGCTTTGGCAGAACCTTTCTCCCTCAGTCTTCATAGGATCTCTGTGCCCCACCTATGATTTTTGATGACTGCAACAGATCGCACTGTTCGTGCATTAAGATGCCACCTAATGGTATTCTCTCCTATTGAGTTTTAAAATTACATTAATTTTTTCGAAGGAATAATTTTGGAGAGCCCCATAGGCTCAATATTTGAGAAGGGGAATTAGATCCCAATCGAAAAGAGGCAAATGGCTTTATCCCTTTCTTCTGCATACTTTTCCTACAGAAGTCCCAAGAGACTGAGCTTAATTTACAATACTTGAACTCTAGAAACAAAATCTAAAATAAAATAGCCGCCTACGTAATACTTAAAAACCTGGAAGTTGAAAAAAATTCTTAAGTCTCATAAGTGACATAAACCAAGACTACTGCATTTGAGGTTAAGCCACTTGAAGGCAGAGATCTGTCACATACTGTTCCTGTTATAATATCTGACATTGGGCTGGGAACTGATAGGGCACAAATATTATTTTAGAGGCCACAAAAATGGCTGATCAGTTTAGTCCATTTCATAAGCTTCTAGGTGCCAAGTAGGAAAAATAACTGATTGGCCTTCTATACATCCACTTTTTATCCCTTGACCCTGGCATCATAGAGTCACATATATTTTCATTGAATATATTTCTCAAAAGAGATAATAAATCCTTAAAAATTCTACCATCACCCGTTTTAGTTTATTTACACTGTTTTGCTGCAGCAATTGAATAATTTTAAAGAATAGCAAATAATTGAACAATTAATCAGGATGTCAAAAGAAGAAGAAGGAGAGGAAGGAAGGGAGGAAAAAGAAGGGGAAGAAGCAGCAGCCGGCTTTATTATTCACTCCTGAGCACTTCCTTCCTACACAAGTCCTCCACTGACCTCCACCACTATCCCCACCAGCAGTGGTGAGCTTGGCCTGATAAATAGTTCAGTGAGAGACACAGAGTGAAAATGAAAATTAAGCACTTTATTGACAAGAAGAATTAATACCCGAACAAAAAATAAAATCCATACGGACTTTCTCACCGAGGAAAAATGATGCGCAGACAACACAGACTATTGATTTGAACCAACTGAAGTTAAAGCAGAATATTTATCGGGCCCTACAGTATTTAAATGTCCTAAATTCCACTCAGTACCACTAGCTGCTAGCACTGCAGAATTCTAGCATTGCACCCTGCGGCTTGTACTAATTGGTGGGAAATGTAGGCCTGATGTCAAAGACAACTATAATTGTCTGATGAAAATAACTTGCTTTTGACACCAGTATATGTTGCACCCCGTATATCACATCCTCCTTGCATAAGGAGGTGTTGTCTTAGAGAGCCAAGGTAATTATAATTGGCTTTAATGTATCTGAAATAACCACGTATAAAAGAGTGGTGTAAGAAAGAAGAGGCTTACAATCACCTAGTAGCATTTATGACAAAATGGTTGTTCACGGGAAGGGAGGAAAAAAAAAAAAAAACAAACGCCTAACTGAAAGCATAGGCTTATACGATGCAGGTTTTAGAATGTTAGAAAGCTTTGATTTAGAGACGATCCTGTTTTGACCATAATGCATTTTGTCATGTGAAGATTAAATGTGGGGGACGCTTACATTTCTCCAACTCACTGAGCTTCCACCTCAGGACTTACTTTTTTTTTTTTTTCTCACATCAATAGACATCTTTTTAAACATTGTATTCATGTCTGCCTCTCGTGACAGCAAATAAAATTTAATAAATAAAATTCCATATGATAAATATGTTAGATTTAAGGAGCCGCCTTGATAAAGTGCGGACATATTCAAAAATGATTTGTGAAAAACAAATAAATTTAACAGGGCTAATGTGTTACCAGCTCCAAATATATTATCAATGATGCACAGAAATATAATGACCCAAAAGAGCATTTGCACGGGTTTTCACACTGCTTAAATTACTGCCAGAGAGGAAAAAAAACATTCTCCGGAAGTTGGACCCATTGCCTCTGTAGATCAACATCTGACTGTAGCAACATCTTGGCTTGTCACTAAATTTCAAATCAACAGCAGCCACTGATAACTTATAACAAGGGAGTATTTTCACTTCACGAGCATCAAATCCCATGGCACATTTTTTAGAATGTGCCGTCTTTCCTCCCAATCCCCACTCCAACCCTCTGCCAGGTTTCGAGCCTCCTGACCTTTCTAGTTGGCCAAACCCATTCCATTACCTGGGAATCTTCTCTCTTCCACAAAGATTCACAGATGGGTTTGGAAAGAAGTGATGGCCCCTCCTCATGTCTCTGCTCTTGGATTTTGCAGCACTCATTATACTTTCCACCACAAAATGTATTTCACACCCCCTCGCTTCCCCATGCAGGATTGTGAAGTTAACATTTACTTTGTGTTAAAATAAGCCAGGCAATATGCTGAATGCTCTATATGCATTATTTCATTGAATCTTCACATCAATTCTGTCAAATAGTTACTATTAATGATCTCCACTTTGCAGATGAGGAGACAGAGTTTTGAGGTCAATGCCTGTGCTCTTAGCCACTTGGTAACACCACCTTATCCTCTGTGAAATGGACGTGTTTATGCCACCTTCATGTTTTTTTCAGATTCACGATGTTTACGTAACAGGAATGAACATCATATGGCTTCTACCATGTAAAGTATAATTATGATCTTTTGATAATGACAACCAAAATACAAAGTGTTTAATATTTAATAGCTTTAAGTTTTTATAGTTTATAGATAACTTTGGAATATGGCAGTACTTACACTTAGGAACTGGTATGTCAGTACCTTGATGAGATCAAAACAAATCCTCTACCACGATGCTTATAAGTCTTGAAATAATAAAGTAACAAAATCACAAAAAAAGATGCCTCTAGAGTGATAAAAAATAGGATGCCAGGGATGGGGAAATCCTTTGAAAACATCTTGCAAACTACAAAATGGTTTCTTTTTGTCAGTTATACATATAATGTTTAAAAATTCCCAACTTTTCTTTTTTGTGTATTTCTTATTTATTCTATTTCTCATATGTGTATATATGACCAACACATAATCATACAGTTCTTATTTATTAAAGTATTATATGTGTATTTGTCCATATTTTGAAAAAAAAATACTGTGAAAGAGGTTTATTGATTATATCCTATTGTTTTTATTTTTATTTTTTTTTAACAGCAGAAAAAACCAAATTTTACTTTTTGGATATGCTCATAGAGATATAAAATTCAAAGAACTGACCAAAGCAGGCAGTTTTTATACCTTTTAGACAAAGGAAAAATTTGTTAAGGGTTGACAAGACAATAAAGTTTGAGCTTGGTGTAGCAAAATAATGAGGTAACAAAGTTGCTTTATGCAGCTTCTGGCCCTGGATACCTTCTACCCTACTGGTGCAGGGAGGGCACCCTTCAAATAGGGAATTTATTTCCTAATTTCAGGCAGACAGAAGAAGGTCAGAGTGTTCCTCTTGCACGAGCTGTTTCTTAAGTAACTTTAATTTAAAATAATTGATATGCCAAAGTGGCATATTTTGGGATGGCCCTCCCTGAACCCCACCAGCACTGAACTATGCTATGATGATATATGGATCAGATTGTTTTAAATTTTTTTTTTCAGAAAATCTTTAATGCAAAGTCCCTTCTATTTGTTTTATTTTTTTTTCAAGTTTTTATTTAAATTCCAGTTAGTGTATTACATGCAGCGTAATATTAGTTTCAGGTGTAGAATGTAGTGATTCTTCACTTCCATGCAATACCCAGCGCCCATCACAAATGTCCTCCTTAATCCCTATCACCTATTTCCCCCATTCCCCTGCCCACCTCCCTCCAGCAACCCTCCGTTTGTTCTCTATAGTTAAGAGTCTGTTTCTCGGTTTGCCTCTCTCTCCCCAGCACTGTATTCATCTGTTTTGTTTCTTATAATACCGAATTAGAGTAGAATTAAGAAAATTTAAAGAGAATAGTTACCAAAAGTCTTCAAATACACTTTGTCAGAGCCAGCCTCCACAGTTCGGACATCCAGTTGTATTCACTGTGGAGCTGTGTTTCTTAGAGAAAAGGCACTGAAATTTTATGGGGCATTTGAATTGGCAAAAGCATTCAGTGCATCATACCACCATTTCGTGGGGACCTACCTTGTATCAGACACTTGCGATCAGTATGATATGTAGGTGATACAGAGATTCAAAACAATAATGTTAATAGAAATAGCAGCCAGAATTCATTGGGCATTTCGTATTTCATATGCACCGTGCTAAGTTATTTATTCATTAATACATGCTTAGTGAGGGGCACCTGGGTGGCTCAGTCGTTAAGTGTCTGCCTTCAACTCGGGTCATGATCCCAGAGTCCTGGGATCGAGCCCCGCATCAGGCTCCCTGCTCTGCGGGAAGCCTGCTTCTCCCTCTCCCACTCCACCTACCTCTCTCACTGTCTCTCTCTGTGTGTCAAATAAATACATAAATAAACAAACAATCTTTAAAAAAAAACATGCTCAGCGAGACAGATCTTATTCTGGTTTCAGGTAGGATAGAGCGATGAATGGAACAGACAGGAGCTAAGTAAGGGTTAAGAATTATCAATAGCCTCTATTCTACAGATAAAAAAAATTGAGCCTCAGAAGTATTTAAGAAATGTCTCCGGCATCAGAAGGCAAGGAAGTAATGAAGCTGAGAGTTAACTTCTCTATTAACTTTAAAACATGCTGTCATGCTGTGTGCAGTGTGAGCTCACTACTGTTGTAGCATGGAGGGTTTTTCATACTATTTGGGTAAGAGAAACTTAAGATTAGTACTTGCCCAAACTTAACTCCTGAAACAAATTCTTATAAAATGAACTTCCAGGGGCTTATCAAAAAGGACTATTTTAGTTATTAAATCAAAGATTAAAAATCTGGGGGAAAAAAAAAAACTGTACTCTACTGGGTGGTGACATTTAGAACAACCATTCCTTCGTGATGAAACTCTAATACAACTTACATTTATAGATTTTCGTAGAAGGCCATCATTAATGGGGTAAGAACGGGTAAGAGTAGACATCTTAGTTTCAAGCCATAGTTCTGACATTAACTTGCTATTCTAATTTTTCAGCAAAATTTAATGAGTACCCATTAAACATAAATGTTGGGGATACAGTGGTAGAAAAGAAATATCCTTGACTTTGTGTAGCATATAATCTAATGACGGCAATAGACGTTACATATATACTTGAAAAATGAGAATTGTGAAGAACAAGAACAGGATTTTTTTTTTTTAAGATTTTATTTGGCAGAGAGAGAGAGAGCACAAGCAGGGGGAGCAGCAGGCTGAGGGAGGGGGAGAAGCAGGCTCCCCGCTGAGTAGGGAGCCAGACGCAGGGCTCTCTCGATCCCAGGACTCTGGTGTCATGACCTGAGTTGAAGGCAGATACTTAACGACTGAGCCACCCAGGAATCCCTAGCACAGGGTGTTTTAAAGAAAGATTGAGGGATTCGTTGAGAAACCAAATTTGGACTGAGGCTTCAGGGGAAGACCACTTGGAGGAAATGAATATTAAGCTGAATCCTAAGGGACCAGTAGGATTGACACAGGTGAAGAGTGACAGGAAGAGCCTTCTAGGAAGACACCAAAGACTTGGGACTGGGAAAGAGCTAAACGTGTATTAGAAACAGAGATAAGGCCAGTGTGACCAGGGTCAAGGTGAGTGGGGTGGGAGTGGGATGACAGGTAACTAACACTGAAGAGCTAGATAGAATCAAATCATGAAGTCCTTGTTGAAAAGTTTTACATTCAGATCATTGGAAGACATGGACATAAATCCAATTTTGTGGCCTTCTAGTTCCTGTCATCAGTAAAGTGAGATCGAGAGGTTGGACGGATGTGAGATCCCTTCCAGCCACTACATTCCGTAAGATTACTTTATTCAACTAAATTCAACCCTCTGTGATCAAATATAATATGCCAGGTCCTGTGCTGAAGATACTAAGATGAGTATTACAAGGTGATAACCCATGGAGTCTATTTCCAAGTTGCCCGGAATCCATGGAGGAAAAAGAAAAAAAGATGAGAACAGGTAGCTATAACACTGTAACAAATGGTATCCCAGGGGAATGCACATTGCATAAGAGCATAGTAGAAGGAATACCTGTATTATTTAGATCAATTGCTTATAAAATCTTACACAAAAGAACTATTTTAGGATTTCATATGATTGGCATAACTTGACTAAGAAACTCTCCATAAAGTTTTCTTGTGGGAACATCATTTTGTCTTCATGCTTAGCATTCCTATCCATTCATTTGGATTTAATTGTTGCCGTCAGAAGCCTCTTGTTAAAGTGTAAACTTAACACATGGCTGTGATAAACATTAACTCAGAATAATTGTGTTCAATTTGTGAGTCAATTCAAATAATTTGGAAGTAGCTTCTTGGAATGTTATTTCAGGAAGGCATCTGGAGCCTCATGCAAACTTAATAAAAGGAACAGTAAGATCAGCTCCCATGTTTAGATAGGTAGGGATGGAAAGGACCATGTATTTGCCATCTCTGCCCTCTCTGCTAAATTCACTGTTTAGCCTGGCATGTGACATGGTTTCCCCGAATGGGTGAAGTTGTAGGTTTTAGTCACAGTTGTATTCTGTACAGTTTTTTGTTTTTTGTTTTTAGTTTTGCTTTTTTTTTTTTTTTTCTTTTTACTTACATAGTTAAATTCTGCCAGAGAAAAGGCTTTCAAAGAATGAAAGACAGGGTGGATTTGTGTGAACAGGGTGCCAGGGGAAAACCCAGATCTCCACTGGGTGTCACAGCGGAAGCCTGGGCAGCCAGAGTCCTAGCACGCATGGGGTGTGTAAGGTTGAGAAGGATGAGGGCCGAGGAAATGGTTTACAGGAGATTTTTTTGCTTTCTGCATCACCCTCTGTCAAAGTTGTACACATAGAAAACGAGTCCGTGCCACCTAAAATGAAATTAAATATTTCTGATACTACCAGAAAGGTACAGCTGCCATTATAGGCAGTTTTGTTCTGATTGCATTTCTGCCTCCTGTGTAGAAAGCACACAGAAGTTGCCACTGAGGTAAGGAAACCTGAGGAAATAGGGCCACAGTGAATGATACCAGGAAGCCCAAAGCAGTGTTTTCAGAATTTGATTGCTTCAATAAGAGATGAGCTGTCCAAGGAATAACTGATATGTTCTGACACCTTCCCCTGTTGCACATGTTAATTTCATGTGTGATATTGTTTTGCACGAAATAATTACATTTGATTGATAACTTCCATGCCACATTTTAATTTAATTGGAAACAGCCCAATATACACTGAAAACAGGAAAAAGAATGCAGAAAATATACAAGAGGAAAATATTCTCTCTCTTTATAGTTTTCAGCCAAATTAGCATGCTTAAAAAGAACCCACTTCTTCCTGTCATTGGCCTATATCCTTACGTAAATAAACATGGTTTTTTATCAAATAACAATTTAGGCTTAAAGAACAACTTTTCATGTAGTTCATATTAACATAAAATTATATTTTCTAACATAGTATTAAACATATTTATGGATTTCTGTAAACAGAATACTATTCCAGGTGAAATAAATCTTCATAATTGGTAATATTAGTAAAGATAGAAAAAGGATTGGAAGAATAAAGTTGCTTGTGTTTTTAGAGCAACTTGGAAGTCTGTTTCATTTTGAAAAATAACATAACTATCTTCATTCATACTTAATTACCCTTAATTTGCTTAAATATTTTCTCTGAAAAATAACAATACAGGAGCATAAACAGCCTCATGTTCATATTCATAAGGTCATATTATAGGAAATTATTTTCTGCTTTATTGTGGATGCAACAATTAATAATATTAAATGTATTCCGACAATTTTCCTGAAACAATGAGTCACAGAAGCTTTACTTCCTGCAAAATTATTATGCAAATAGTTAAAATATTGAAATGAACCTAAGAATTGATACTCTAACAGATCAGTCCTGTTATAATTTGTTGACAATGAGTAATCTATTTGAGACAAAGTGAATGCCGCTGTAGAGGGAAACTTAATAGAAAAATTACGCCTACGGAGCATTTAAATGTAGGTGCTGAATAAATTATCTATACATTAAAAGGTTCATATATTTCAAAGAAATGATGAAAAGTTTGAAAAAATCTGAGAAAATTTAACAAAAAGCAATAGAATTCTAAATGTGATCACAACTACAGGAGAACTCTATTAAATGTATAACCTTGTTGCACACAAATTACTCTTTTCAGAGCCTGTTCTTTTATTGGATTGCTCTGCCATTTTATGGAATATATTTTAATGTTGTACAAAGAAAATGAATTTCACGGATTTGATTTAACAGTTTAGTTTCTCCATGTTACTATCTTCTGCGACGATGGAAGTTTGCTCTTTCATTCGGTTATCTATTCCATTATAGGTCTGACAAGCTTTCAGAGAGAGAGAGAGTGCGTGTGTGTGTTAAAGCTTGGGGTAGAAACTATGTATTATTCAAGTAGAGGCTATCATTTTATCAGGAATGTTCAGCGCATGCTCCCTAAAATGGCATCTGATCGATGAAAGTTAGATTCAGCAAATCATTTGACCTACAGTCTGACAAATGACTAGATTAGGAAGCTTTCCAAGGCTTGTGGAATACTGCAGACTGGACCGAGAGCTGATTTGTAGAAACTATCTTCTACTTTTTAAATTATCTTCATTGATTCTGATTCTCTTGAAATTTGGTTTATTTTGAAGCAAACTTTATTGGGGAGTATATACTATTTCTGGAAAGGAACCTTTTAAATAGTAAAAATAATGTGATGATATAAATACATTAATAGGAACAGCCATCATATCTACATTTTAGGAATCCAGTGTTTTATAATTATTGTGGCCATTATTATTATTATTATTACTACTTTAGAGGAATGCATAATATTATTAGGCCACTGAATTCAAAAGACAGTGCGTGATTTGCCTTGGCCCTATAATCTTGGGGCAAGTTTACACTAGCAAAAAGTGGTCTAGATAAAGTGGATTTTGGCACTAAATAGCGGTGTTCCATAGCCAGCCCTCTTCTTATCTTGGGATTCCACTGGAAAGAAGACCAAAGTAAAAAATTAATTGGAAAAAATAGGGCAAAGCCAACTGACAGTTTGTCTTCATGTTCATTTGTGACTCTACCTCACTTTTTGGAACTTAACTTTTTTAATGCTATTGCCCTTCCACCTCAGACATATCCATAATCGTGTCTATATTCAGCTTTGGCATCCTTTAGGAAAAATTAGATGTACCAAATAAATAGACAAAAGTACTGTATGGGGCGCGCCTGGGTGGCTCAGTGGGTTAAAGCCTCTGCCTTGGACTCAGGTCATGATCCCGGGGTCCTGGAATCGAGCCCTGCATCGGGCTTTCTGCTCAGCAGATGTCTGCTTCCTCCTCTCTCTGCCGGTCTCTCCGCCTACTTGTGATCTCTGTCTGTCAAATAAATAAATAAAGTCTTTAAAAAAATAAAAATTTTTAAAAAGTACTGTAACAACTGCTGAATTTAGTGAACCAGAAGAGATCCTACAGACCATCAAGTCTAAAACCCTCATTTCACCCATGAGGAAACCAAGACACAGAAATTATTAATGAGTTTACCCAATGTCACCGAGCTGGCTAATAGCAAAATCAAAATCAAATCTAGCACTTTACCATTCCATTTGGAAAATCTAGCACTTTACCATTCCACTTTCCATTCCATTTTGGAAAGTCACCAGGAAGAGATAGCTGTGTGACGCTAAGACTAGAGGGTTACTTAAAAGACGGTCTTTGATTTACAATCCAGATCCAGTTAGAATTTAGAAAAAGATGTATTGGAATAGAAAAGTAGTTGTAAAGTTTTACACTTCTTTTCTGCTTAATCCTCACCATTCTCTTACAGAGACGGGTGAATGACAAGACTCAGTTTCCTTCCTTGCGTTGCAAATGATTCATAAGCTGTCTGACAAAGAGTATCAATAATAATCTAAGAATTGTCCTCTATCTATTTAAAAAATCAATTAGTCAATTCAAAACATATTCTAAAAAAGAAAGAACTTTTGTGAGACTAAAACTTTGAATAGCGATTACTTTCTGTTTTAGCCACAGCTGCATTTGACCCTAACAGTGTTATCCCTGGACAGACCAGGCATGTGAGAGACCAAAGGAACAAATTATTTTCCTAATTACAGAGAAAATGGAAAGCAGAGCTGAAACTAAATCATTTATCTTCGAACCCAGAAGCTGGCGGGGGGGGGGGGGGGGAGGAAGAAAAAAAAAAAAAAAAGAGAAAGATTGCCCCAGTTCGTGAAACCTGGCTGCAAGTAGATCCTGAAGATAAAGCAGGAGGTTAAGAAAAGCCTGCAGAATCACGAGGAGGACCTGTGTGTAAGATATGCAGGAGGAAGCAGTGTTGAGCACAGCCTTCGCTGAAAATGATAGTTTAAAAGTTTTGAATTATAAGGAGATATCTTTATTTTTTAAGATTATTTATTTATTTATTTATTTGACAGACAGAGATCACAAGTAGGCAGAGAGGCAGGCAAAGGGAGAGGGAGAAGCAGGCTCCCTGCTGAGCAGAGAGCCCCGATGAGGGGCTCCATCCCAGGACCCTGGGATCATGACCTGAGCCGAAGGCAGAGGCTTTAACCCACTGAGCCACCCAGGTGCCCCATAAGGAGATATCTTAAAGTACAAAAATATTTTTGCCATGCAAGGAAGTAGGAAAAACACAAATACAGGGGAACGAAAGACTTTGTTAGGTTCACACATGACTAATTTTAAGGGCAATCATCTAATTATTTAAAGTTCAAATTAATTATACTTGGCTTCCGAAAGAAGTAAGAATCGTTAAGTTCTGGTTGTTAACAGGTTAACACCTATGAGATTAGTATATCTGTTTGGGACCTTATATGCCTGTGGTTACACTAAGTAACATTACTGTTGGTAAACCCAGATTGATTCAGGTTTTTATCTGGCAACCATGCATATCATACAATTTTAGTTTTATTATTTTTACTTATGCAACTGTAATGAAACCTGGGGAAAATATGGAAGCTATTTCAGGCATGAAGCAGGCATTTTATGAAGATTTTTGAAGGAGGGGAAGAAAAAGAAGAATGTATTTCTAATCCATGCGTGTCAAAGCTGCCACTATGGTATTCTGAATTGTCTTATAATTAATTCTCTCTGTTTCATATGATTCTGAGACTAGTCATTTGGAGAAAATATGTAGAACTCGTTGTCTGGCCTTTCTGAATCTATTTTTCACAGTTGCAAAGTACTGGTCAAACAAATTAAATTACTGCAGCAGTATGTAACTAATTTTATGTAAATTAAGGTGTTAATGTTCTGAATCACATTCCTGAAAATGGTCTGTTTTCTCTTGCAGCTTTTCTTCATTAATGATGCTATGAATAGTCAAGTCGAAAAATTAATTCCTACAAGACTAAGTGGATAAATTGTCACCCTTTGACCCCTCAAAGAATTAGATCTAAATATAGTTTTATGGTCAGCTCGGTCTACACTTGTCAGTAGCCCATCCAAGTAAATCAACATTTTAAACTTAATGCAACTAGGGGTGAGATTATGTGAAATAAATTCCATCTAGTTTATATAGAGGGAGATCTTTTACAGCTAATGGTCAAATTGTGTGATGCAGAATTAGTGTCAAGATTGGACCTTTATGGGCAGTCTTTCTGCTCCTCGTAAAAGGTACCCTCATACTCCCACATCTCTTCTCTGTTTAAACTTCACAATCTCCACTTCCAAAATGATCCATATGAAGTTATAGCATATCAGTTAAATAAAATATTTATAATTGGAAATACCTAAGAGAAATTGAAGTCAGAAGAGTAAGTTCAACATCTATTGAAATACTTGCCAAAGCATATAATGAAAATCAAGAGGTTTTCTAATTACTTGGCAAACTCACATAACCCATTGATTGAATTAAAACTGTTAGTAGAGGTAAACAGCTAAATTATTTATCTGTTGGGATTTTTATCTAGGATAATAAATGTTTGTCTGCTTCCTGAAGTGAAGTGCATATAGATAACAATGCAGCACAGAGTTCCAGAAAGGTAACTGCTTCATAAGTATTATTTCTATGATAAATGGCAGCTCGAGTTTCACAAGAAATGGCTTTTCCAAGTTAAGTCACCATAATTGGAACCAAACTACTACCTTCCCAGATGCCAAAAGAAGCTTCTGAATTAAAAAACAAAGAAACAAACAAAAAAACAAAAAAACTAATATATTTTTATGTCTCTTTGCAAAGTGTTTCCTAACAACTCTTTTGTCATTCTTTTTCGATCTTCCAACAGATAAATGATCTATATAGATAACCCAAGCCTACCAATCATGCATTCAGATAAAATGAAAACTGGTCTCTTATTTTCCATTCCCATTTTGATCCTTAAGTCCATTCCTAAACTTACGAATTTAATAAATGGATAGTAAACAGCATACTACCAATTTTAAAGAAGCCTCTCAAAAACAAAACACAGCCTTCCTTAACAACCAGTTAATACATTGAGTCCCAAATTGTGATCCTACTCAGGCATCAATAGCTAAAGTGCTTACCGCCATTAACAAACATTCCATGTTACAGGAGTAGCCAGATCAAAGGTAGCTGAAGAACTACAATGAATTGAGAGATAACTGAAGGGAGAAAACAGGGATGTCTGCAAACCAAGCTGATTGGGTAATTTTGCACTTAGTACAGTCTGAAGAGCCAAACCCGGTCTCTCTCCTCAGCCCAGGAAAAACCAACTTGAGAAAAGAAGCAAGTGGAACCACTAGCTAGTTTTTGGGGTATCCATGGAATAATGCCCTTGAGAGGAGAAAGCATGAGAATTGTCAGAATTAAAAAGGGAACAATGTAGAATCAAGGTTGTATTGTTTTTTAGCTAAGTAACTCATGCCTATTTAATAACCTGTGAGCATCAGCCTATGTTATCCCAAACACTCACTTAAAAATTTAAAAATAATTAAAGTCCTTCAAATGAAATAAATCACAGTGAACTGTCCAACTTCCTATTGCTTTATTACAAGATTCCTGGAATTTTTTCAAAGCCAGCTGCATCGGGCTTGGAGGGACATCAGAGGAACTCACCCAATAGAGCTACACAGAAAGAGAGTCAGTTCCCAGCTCACAAACCAGGCCTGGCTTCTGACTGTAAATCTCTAAGCACTTTTCATACATTAAGTATAATACCCTGTGAGACAAGTCTGTTGAAGACTTTTTAAAAATATATATATTTAATTCTTTTAAATCAATAGTGCCTTTCCAGCACTCAGTATTAATATACCTATGCTTCCATAACACCTTTTTTAAAATAATATTTTCAAAATACATTAATTCATCCTTTGACCCATGGGAAGTAGTTATGGTTATATATCTTTATACACCTCACATTGCCTGGCTTAACGCCTTGATTAGAAGCCTCGTTTTCTGGTGAAAGACACTGGACACAAAATCAAAAGTGGCCACATCAAGTCCTAGCACCAAGCCATACTGGTATAACTTTGGGAAAATCATTTTACCTCCATGAGCCTACTTACCCATTTTAGAGCTCTGAGAAATTAAATGAAAAATAAATATGAAAGTAATTTTAATTATTAGTGAATTAGTAAAATTAATTCATTTATCTGTCCAAAAACTATTAGAGTATAATGTGTGCCAGCCATGTGCTGGGTGCCGGGGCTACATCATAAACAAGTGTTTATCCCTCCTTCTAAGGAACTCATGGTCTAGCTGAGCACACAGGTAACAATAGGCATGATGATGGTTGTGGAAAGAAAGGCCAGAGTACATAAGCCCAGTCCAGGGGCCAGGGAATAAGCTCAACAAAGGTGAAAATCAGCTATGGTAGCTACTCAAATGCAGGTGAATAAATAAATGATAAGCCTAGGTCAAGAGAAAAACATATTTTGTTTTTAATCCAAGCAGAAACATATTGAAAGAATTGAGAACCCAGAAATTTATTTTTTTTAAAGATTTTATTTATCTATTTGACAGAGATCACAAGTAGGCAGAAAGGCAGAGAGAGAGAGACAGAGAGAGAGAGAGAGGAGGAAGCAGGCTCCCTGCAGAGCAGAGAGCCCGATGCCGGGCTCGATCCCAGGACTCTGGGATCATGACCTGAGCCAAAGGCAGAGGCTTTAACCCACTGAGCCACCCAGGCACCCTGAGAACCCAGAAATTTAAATTTGTTGCCTGATATTTTTGTCCAATAGGTTGTGGCTTCTGCAAATTTGGTAACCTGGTAGGCGGAGATAAAGAAGGAGGTATCTGTTTATAATGTAGCTCATGGGTGCTGTCTCCTTTCCAAGTAGATAGTTAACCACATTATATTAGAGCATTGTTGTAATGTTCAGAGTCAGTGCCCTTAAACTGCTCTTGTAATAAGTAAGACTCTCTTCTAACAATGTCTATTTAGTACTTCATTTGAATTAAGCACTCTGGTTTTTTGCAGTATATCATATGGGTTTATTTTTGTTATTTTTTTAATTTAAATTCAATTAGCCAACACATAAGCACTCTACTTTAAATGGAGGCCCAGTTCATCCTGAAAACTTCATTGTAATGTACTTTGTTGTAGCAAAGTCAAAATATATTAACTGAACAAAAAAATCATAGCAACTTGTGCCAAGTGCTGAGATGGAAGAGAAAAGAGGAAATCAAGGATCACTGAGTCCCTCCTATGCTCCGGACATGGTGTGGGTATGTTTTCACATGTATTACTTTCCATAATCCTGTTTAAAATGTGAGTTTCTCAGCCAGGTAATCAAAGTTAACATCAACAGTGAGTAAGTCTTGTCGGTAGTATGTACCCTTGAAATGATGGGATGAGGTTGGCTCTTTACCACTGTCGTCCTCTTTCTAAAAACAAAACAAAACAAACAAACAAAAAAGCCCCAGTTCTAAGAAGGCCAGCAGATAAATTTCAGTAGAGGGGCATCCTATGAAATATCTGACCAGTATACCTCAAAACTGTCAAGGTCATAACAAACAAGAAATGTCTGAGAAACTGTCACAGTCAAAAGGAACCTAAGGAAACATGAGGACTAGAAGTAGTGGGGTATCCTGGATGTGATCCTGGTACACACTGGATTCAGACTAAGGACATTTGAATAAAGAGTGGACTCTAGTTAATAATAACATACCGGTATTGGTTCATTAATTATGATAATATACTGTACTAACATTAGATGTTAATAATAGGGCAAATTAGGTTTAGATTATAAGAGAACTCCATATTGCCTTTGTAATTTCCCTATAAGTAAAAAATTGTTCTAAAATATAAATTTTTTCCTAAAAACTGTAGGTTTTATTAATCTTGTTTTACAAATGAGGAAAATTTAAGTAATTTCTCTAACATTACATGGATAATACACCATTAATTTGAACCTACATCTGCCTAAATCCAAATCCTACACTCTGACCGAAGTACCATGCCACCTCTCCAAGGAATCCAGTTTTGGATCAAGGAAGCATCATTTACAACACCTTATACCATGTTTTATTATTTTCAGATTTTTAGCACTAGGAACTATATAAAAACATTAGAAAAAGAATTCCTGTAACTAGTTAGCAAAATGTCATGCATCTCTAAGAGCTTACTGGCCATTTCCTTAAAAGAAAGCCTATATCTATGATAATAAATATGTGTTTTCAGCAGGTATTTAAACATAAGTGCACACACCTACACGTCCTACAGAGAATACGCACATACACATGTGCACAAGAGAATAAATAGCTAGCTAAATGCATGATTTTAAGTTATTGTTAATTCCTGGAAAGTATTTTTTCCCTTCAACTCACATAGCAAACCAGAGAGAGTCACTTATTTGCCAGGTTCTGCTTACTTTATATTGTTGGTATAGTCAAATAATATACAAGCTCCTTATTCTCTCATTGTTTAAGCACGATATAGTCAAAATCAATACAAGTTTACCGTACCTGTACACCACCCATTCATTCTTCCGTTTCCAAATGAACCTAAATACCATGCAATGTTCTCAAATTTAAACATCATCATAGGAGATTCAGGGGATGTTACAGATCTGGGATTGTGTTATGGGAGGACCTAGCAGACCGTAAGAAGCATCTCAGCAAAGGAGACTGCATCAAGAGGAGCCCAGAAACACGAGTGGGGAGTCTGTAAAGGAATCAGCAACTAGGTGGTAGATTATTTAAATGTTGAGATGTCTTAGAACTCTTAGAAAGCAAAGGGCATTGCAGACAGTTTTATAACCTATTTTTGCTTCTTCAGGGCAAATAAGACATCTTGTATTTTAAACTGATATGTATCCATTTGTTTAATAATTCTAAATCTTAGAGCTTGTTTACCTTCTTCATGAAGATGTCTGCTAACTTGGAAAAACCAGTTGTAACAAAATACATTGGTACTATCCATGAAATTGAGTTTAGTCCAAAGGTGGTTAAGAGTTCATGCCCATGCTTGAATAAGTCTAGGGAATTGGTAATCGTATCAACATTTTATTTTTTAATTGTTATGATGAATAATGTATTGTCAACCCTGAAAACTTTATAGTACCTAAAGGACCATCAATATTGCCGGATGCAAAGTTAAACCAACTTCTACAGATGAGAGATGCCTTTAGAATGGCTATGATGAAATGTATTCCACCAAATGAATTTCTGTGATACGATTGCAAAATGAACCTCTCTCTCTCTCTCTCTCTCTCTCTCTCTTTTTAAACAGGCAAGAGAAGGGGCAGTCAGTCTGAGATTTACACCTGATTTGTGTTATAGTAATCTTTGAAATTAAGAAGTGTATCCTTGCATTTCATTAAATTCTGGCTAATGAGATAACTGTCTTCCCAAGGAGGGAATGATAAAGTACTAAGGCCATAAAGCATAAATTAATACTGCAAGGTTAAACACTGGAACTAACTCATGTTTCAACAAAAGCCCCTACCAGCAGTTAAATTAACTGACATAAATACCATAAAATCTGTCTTTATTTTAGTTTCAGATGATGCTTCTTTTTACACCCCTGCTTTCAGTTTGTATAACTCATTTTTGCACATTATTGCATGCACCATTTGCCATTTAAAGAATCAGCTACAACGGGGAAAAGATTTAAGGAATCAAATACTCCGAGAGGAAAAAGAAACTCGTGGGTCTGGGGGATATCATATTGAAGATTGTTAGCGCCATTAAAAAAATACTACAATAGACAACAGTAGTTCAAAGAAACAGTTAATTATGAGACGACCGGCCCAAAGAAATCTACTTTTTAAGCTTTTGATAGACATTTTGAAAAAAAAATGCTGAAGAAAACCTGTGGTGATAATAGGTTTGATATATATTCTGGCAAAAATTATATCACATTAATGAGGTGGCTTAAAGGGCTCATGCATTTTGTAGGAGGCATTTCAATGTATTAGTATAATTAGCAGTGATGAGAAAACTGTTTTGAACTGAATTACCTCTCACGAGTTCATTTGAGCTATATGAAATTACACCATGCAAGAAGGAAAATTATGGAGCCATCCAGAGAGAGTTCATGCCTGATTTGATCATAGCCACTAATTGGATGATCATTTTCGTAAAGCTTTTCAAATGGTTGACAGTTTCTGCCTCTCATTTTTTTTTTTTTAATGGACAAGCTCTTTATTTCTTGTGCCAAGCAACCAAACATAGGTTTGTTAGAGATTTGGGTGTTTGTACAGGGACCTTACAGGTGTAATTGTCACAATCTGAGCAACCTTTGTCCCTTAATTAGCTGCTTTTGGGGAACCCCTAATGAGAGTTGCTGTTCCTATTAACAATCTTAGAGAATACCTGATGAGTGAAACTCTCCAAGCCTGATGTATATCAGCAGCCACCATATGACAGCGATTTAATGAAGTTAGAATCTGACCTGATTGGGATGGATACGGAAGCATTTGGGTTGTACTGCTTTTGATTCTTCTGTGTGTGTGTGTGTGTGTGTGTGCGCACACGCGCACGCGTGTGGACGTGTGTGTTAATATGAAGTGGGTGCTCTGGTAAGGGACAACAGAAAAGTGAAAGGTAGGGGGTAGAGAAAAGAAGCTTTATTTATGGATCTGCCTTACGAACTCTATTTACAAGATAGCCGATAGCCAATTATCAGAGGGTAATTAAAATCATGGAATTACTTTCTTTGTATGAAGTGTTTCATATGAACTGCCCAAACAGCAAAGTCTTAACAGTTGAGGGATAACTAAATATCATACTTGTTTTCTGCTTTTTTACTTATCTTCTCATACTTCTTTCTTGAAACATCATTTTCATTTTAGCCACACGAGATTTCCAAACAAGATTCAGTCATGTGGTGTTCAATTTTTTTAACGGTGCTTTTTCCAAATAACCTATGTGACCTAGCAAATCGGAAAACAAAGTCATTATGAAAAATGCCACTTGATTTGTTGCTGAAAAGAAAGATACATTAGGTTATGGATTTTTTTTAATTTGATTGATAAGTTCTAGTATTATCAGGAAGAGTCAGCTGAGATACAAAGTAGCGTTGGTTTTTTGTGTACATATATGTATGTGCCTCTGTATATATATGTATGTACATGTTCAGATTCTAGAGTGTTGTTTTTCTCCTGGCCAATTATTGCAACTACTGTCTTTATTTGGAAAGATCACCCTATCTGTAGCTAATAGATGCCACAGGACGCTTGCTCATAAATACTACTTTTGGCAATGTTTGCTATAGATATATCATCCACAAATCAGAAGGTAAAATGTTAATAATCTCAAAGTTTGTGGTTTTTTTTTAAAGATTTTATTTATTTGACAGAGAGAGACACAGCAAGAGAGGGAACACAAGCCGGAGGAGTGGAAGAGGGAGAAGCAGGCTTCCTGCCGAGCAGAGAGCCCAATGTGGGGCTTGATCCCAGGACCCTGGGATCATGACCTGAGCCGAAGGCAGACGCCTAATGACTGAGCCACACAGGCACCCCAATAATCTCAAAGTTTTAATGAGTCTTCTGCTCCCCACCATCCGGGCCTTTCTGTGCTTCTGATTTCTGAAAGTATACAAAGAAGTTGCTAAATTTGGCCACTAGGAAAGTTGAAACCAAACACCCTTTTAGTAGGAGCAGAATTTTTTATACGTGTTTGCCACACTGAGGGAGCATAATTTTAAGGCATTTGAAATTGAAATTTCAAGAAATCAGAACTTAGAGATACTGTTATTTTTAGGTAAGTTAGTTGAATTATTTCAGAAAGCAAACAGGTTCTTTAGTAATAAGTAAATCCCATTATAACTTTTTTTTT
>PISX010015826.1:0-48239 GCA_004024625.1 Mellivora capensis
TCCTTCTCCTTCTGCCCCCAGCCCTGCTTGCTTGCTGTCTCTCAAATAAAATAAATAAATAAAATCTCTGAAAAAATGAAACAGAGGAAGAGAATAAGAAATCAAAATATAATTTAAAAACGGTGGTGGCTGTAAGTAGAAGGGGCAACATCCAAATAACAGAGGTCCCAAGAAAAAAAAAATTAAGCTGGCAAGGAGGAACTATCTGAAGAAAATAATGGAGAGAATTTCCCCAAACTTAAAAGAAATGGCTTAGTACTGAAGGAAAAATTTCGTTGAATGTCAACAGGACAAAAAAGGAAAAGCCTATTCTAGGGCTATTATTGCAAAATTTAAGAAAATCAGATACAAAGGAAACACTGTGATAACTTCCAGAGAGAAGTTATAGCATCTACCAGGAGCAAGAATCAAACCAACATCAGACTTCTCTCAACAGCAATGCTGGCCACCAGGAGACAATGTAGCGACATTCTTTACAGAACAAAGGAATAAAACTTGACCCTAAAATTCAAATAACATTATAAAACTACTACTCTAAAACATTATAAAAAATACCTGCCAGATTTAATTAGATTCGCCACCAAAATTAGATTCACCATTAGATACACAAATAAGATGAGAAACCAATTCAGTAGATGCTGCAGGAATTATAGGAATAGAGGGTGAGCAAATATCTTAGTAATTCCTTAAAAAAACAAACAAAAACACTTTTTTTTTTTTTTTTTTTTTAAAGAAAAGCCAAAGGAAAGGGATCCTGCTCAGACCCCCCACAGGGGAAATCTGCTCTTCATTAGCATGGCCAGGCCGGAGACAGCAGAGTAGTAACTGCTGGGACAGACCAGTGTGAGACCTTGTGGGGGAACTGGGAAGCCAGGAATATTCGGGGGGAGCCAGGACACTGGGGTTCTAGCTATGGCTGGCACAAGCCACACCCTCCCATCTCCTAGGGACTGTGCATTAGGGGAAAAAGAGAAACAGGCAAACCACAACAGAGTCAGGAAGCAGTGGGAGGATTTTACTAAACAGTATTACATAATTTCCCCATGCCCTGGGAGTGTCAGCATCCACTTGGTTTGTTGTTACTGTAAAGGACACAGAGTGCTTACAAGGGATACAGAGGGGGGAATCTGGGTGGCTCAGTCCTTTAAGCATCTAACTTTTGATTTCAGCTCAGGTCACAAACTCAGGTTCATAGGATCGTGCCCCACATCAGGCTCCATGCTCAGCGTGGATTCAGCCTGTCCCTCTCCCTCTATTCTTCCCATTTTGTGTGTGCTCTCTCTCTCTCTCAAATAAATAAAATTGCTAAAAAACATTGTTAAAGAGGGAGTGCCTGAGTGGTTCAGTCAATTGAGTGCCTGCCCTCAGCTCAGGTCATGATCCCAGAGTCCTGGTCAAATCCCACAATGGGGCTCCCTGCTTCAGCAGGGAGTCTTACTCTCTCTCTGCCCCTTCCCCCAACTTGTGCTTGCTATCTCTCAAAAATAAAAAAATAAAATCTTCAAAAAAATATTTTAAATTAAAGAGAGAGAGACACACACATACAGAGATGGGCAACCTAGTCCTAATAACATAGAGATAAAATTCTAGAAAATATCAACAGTAAGGGAGGGTGAGGGGTGACAAAAATCAAGGGCCTGAGAGTGTGCTAAAATTCTTGCCTTTTAGGGAGAAGAAGGAAGGATCATTTAGTTAAAAGCTAAAAGAGAAGAAAAAGAAACACAGAAAAAGTATGACAGATAAAAGATTATAGAAACAAGGGACGCCTGGGTGGCTCAGTTGGTTAAGCGGCTGCCTTCAGCTCAGGTCATGATCCCAATGTCCTGGGATCGAGTCCCACATCGGGCTCCTTGCTGGGCAGGGAGCCTGCTTCTCTCTCTGCCTCTGCCTGCCACTCTGTCTGCCTGTGCTCGCTCTCTAGCTCTCTCTCTCTCTGACAAATAAATAAATAAAATCTTAAAAAAAAAAAAAAAGATTATAGAAACAAGTCCAAATATTTCAATAGTTACAATAAAGTTACCTAGAATCAACTCACTAGTTAAGTCAGAGATTGTCAAATTTGGTAAAAAAAAAAAAACGCAAGTAATAGCTATGGGCTGTTACTACAAATAGATCTAAAGCACAAGAACATAAAAAGGCTTAAAATAAAAAGTGAAACCAGATACAAGGGTCTTACTAAAGCCAAAAGCAAGCTGACACAACTTTAATAAAATAAAATACACAGAGCTTAAATACCCAAAATATCATTATAGAGAGAGCTACTACATAGTGATAAAAGATCGAATTCATAAAGAAGACATAACAATTCTAATCACATATGAACCTAATAAAATCATCTCTATTGTATATAAAATAAAAAGAAATGGGACCTCTGGGAGAAATTAACAAATCTACCCACTTATTTATTATTGGCAGGCCGAACAGGTAGAAAGCCAGCAAATAGAGATAACCAAAGATTTGAACAATAAAATTAACAAGCTGGCTCCAATGAACAAATAGAGATGTCTCCATCCAATAATTAAATAACCATTCTCTGCAAGCACACACACAACATTTATAAAATCTGCCAATATACTAGGTCATAAAGAAAGTCTCAATAAATTTTAAAGAATAATTATCATATAGATATCTGACTACTACACAATTAAATTATAATTTAATAAAATATAAATGAAAAATCCTTATATATTTAGAAATTAAAAACAGTACATAAATGTCATAGATCAAAGAAAAAATCAGAATTAAAATTAAATACTAAATGTTATAAAGCAATAGGCTACACCAGGATGGAAGGCAGAAGTAATAAAACAGTACACAAATACACAATAAGATTCAACAAATCCAGAAGTTGGTTTGTTGAAGACTAGCACGATAGACAAACCTATGGTGAGATTTATCAAGAAACAGAAAAGAGATAAGGTACAAATAAAACATAGTAATATTAACAAATCCCAAACTGCAAGTAAAACAGATTAAAAAATAAGAAAATACTATCAGTAATTTCATACCAATAAATTAGAAATCAGAAATAATGACAAATGTCTAAAAAAAACCACAGAACTACCAAAACTGACTCTAAAAGAAGTCAAGAATTTGCTTAGTACAATAACAACTAAAGGAATTAAAGCATCAGTTAAAAATCTCCCTGCAAAGAATATACCAGGCACAATTTTACAGGTGAGATCAAATTTTCAAAGAAGTGATTCTCAGACTAACACAAACTCTTGCAGATGAAAGAACTAGGGGGAATACTCTGTGCTATGATGTTTGTCTCCTGCCCCCCTCCCCCCAAATTCACATGTTGAATCCTAATGCTCAGTGTGATGGTGTTAGAAGGTGGGGCCTTTGGGAGGTGATTAGGTCTTGAAGGTGGAAGGATTAGTGCTCTAATAAGAGATACCACAGACCTCCTTCTGCCATGTGACCAATACAATGGTAACTCTGACCCAGATTAGAGCTCTCACCTGACCATACTGGCACCTTGATCTTGGATTTCCAGCCTCCAGAACTATAAGAAATAAATGTTTGCTGTTTATAAGCTACCTAATCTATATTTTGTTACAGCAGCTTGAATGGACTAATACTATTACTCAACTCATTCTTTGAAACCTAATTTCACAATCAGTTAAAGCTGGCATGAGGAAGGCAAATTACATGCCCATTTCACTCATGGATACAGATGCAAAAATTTAAAGTATCAATAAACTGAACTTAATAGTAGATAAAAGCACAGTTTACCATGACTAGGTTGGGTGTACTATAGGAGTAATATAAGATAAGCCATAATGTCATTTAGAGTCATAGGGAAAAAAAAAATCATAGCTCATCCTAACATACATAAAAAAGTATAATCTTAAAAAAACTTAAACTAGGAAGGGAACTTCATTATTTGATTAAAGTTGCTGGTGAAAAAAATAAGAAATATTCCAAATGGGTAAACGTTAGGAGCATTCTTTTATTACTACTACTACTGAAAATTACACTTGAGATTTTAGATATTGCAACAGGACAAGAAAAGGAAATCAAAAGCAACAGATAAGGGGAAAAAATTCCCTTAGTTGCACACGACATGGTTGCTAGTATAGAAAACTCCAAAGAATCTAAACATATTTTCCTAAGTTTCCTATCAATGCCATAATATATCAAAAACAATTAGAAAATGTAATTTAAAAAAAAAAGACACTATCCATCAGGATCCTAGCATAAAACAGGATTAATCCCGATGGTTTAAATGAAGAAGTTAATGAAAGAACTACTTGCCCTGGTATGGACAGAACTAAAAGCTCCAACAATGAATAGCAAAGCACTCAGACTAGCAACATTGGGGATCCATTACCATACCTAGGGCCAAAGGCACATGGAGGAAAAATTAATTTAGGAATCCAACTAAGTCACCATGGAGACAAGGATGCTCTGTGGGAGTTTTAGTTCTGGAGAGAATTCAGCTACTGTCAAAAACCAGGGCAGAAACTTAAATGCATCAGAAACCCAATAGGCAAGGTCACCCTGGGTGACCCCAAGTGTCAGCCACCTAGAACAAAGGGAAGGGCAAACGAAGTAGATGGCTGTGAGAAGGTGGGGGTATGAACAAAAAAGATGTCAATTCTCAACAATTTGATATATGGGTTTAATGGAATTAAAATCCCAACAGATACATAAGCAATGAACCCTCTTAAAAGAAAACTACAAAAATAATTCCATTTACAATATCGAAAAGAATAAAAGACTTAGGAATTAACTTAACCATGGAGGTGAAAGGCTCCTACAATGACAATTACAAAACTTTGCCAAAAGAAATGAAAGTTAAATGGACATGCATGATGGATTGGAAGACTTAATATCATTAACTTGACAATACTCCCTTAAAAAACCTAAGGATTCATTGCAATATCTATCAAAAGCCAATGGCATTTTTTATGGAAATAGAAAAAAATCACCCTAAAATTCATATGGAATCTCAAGAAAGTCCAAATAGCCAAAACAATCTTGAAAAGGAAGAACAAATGAAGACTCACACTTCTCTGGTTTCAAAACCTATCATGAAGCTACAGTAATCGAAACAGGGTCGAACTGGCATAGGTATACACACTGATGAAATACAGTCCAGAAATAAATCCCTGCATATATGGTCAAATGATTTTAAGGGTACCTAGACCATTCAAAAGGAATGGGAAGGGGTGCCTAGGTGGCTCAGTGGGTTAAAGCCTTTGCCTTCAGCTCAGGTCATGATCCTGGGGTCCTGGGATCAAGCCCAGCATCAGGCTCTCTGCTCAGCAGGGAGCCTGCTTACCTTCCTCTCTCTCTGCCTGCCTCTCTGCCTACTTGTGATCTCTGTCAAATAAAAAATAAATAAAATCTTAAAAAAAAATGAATGGGAAGAACAGTGTTTTCAACAAATGGCGCTAGGAAAATTGGATACTTACATGCCAAAGAATGAAGTTGGACCTTTACTAAACATCTTATTCAAAATTAACTTGAAATAGCTCAAGGACTGAAATATAAGTCCTCAAACAATAAAACTCTTGAAAGAAATCGTAGTATAAAAGCTGTGACACTAGATTTGGCACTGGTTCCTTGGATCTGACACCAAAGGCACAGGCAACAACAAAATAGATAAATTGGACTTTAGGAATATTTAAAAATTTGTACATCAAAAGACACGATCTACAGAGCAGCCACAGAATAGGAGAAAATATTTCTAAATCATGTATCTGATAAAGAGTTAAGATCCAGAATATAAGAGAATTTCTAAAATTCAGCAACAACCAAACAACCCAATTAAAAAATGGGTAAAGGATTTGAATAGACATTTCTCCAAAGATGATATAAGAATGGCCAATAAGCATATGAAAAGATGTTCATCATTACTAGTTTATCAGGGAAATGCAAATTGAAATTACAGTGAAATACCACCCCACACCCTACTATCAAAAAACAAAATAAAACAAAACAAAAACAGAAAAACAGAAAAAACAAGTGTTAGTGAGGATGTGGAGAAAGTAGAACCGAATGTAAAGTGGTACAGCTGCTGTGGAAAATAGTATGGTATTTCCCCAAAAATTAAAAATAGAATTACCATCTGACCCAGCAATTCCACTTCCACAATCTTTCTGAAAGCAGAATTTCGAAGAGATTTCTACACCCATGTTCATAGCAGCATTATGGTGGAAGCAACCCAAGTTGACCAATGATTGGATTATCAAAACATGGTATATACATAAATATTATTCAGCTTTAAAAAGAAATGCTGCAATATGCTATAACATGAATGAACCTTGAGGACACTATTCTAAATGAAATAAGTCAGAGACAAAAAGACAAATCCTGCATGATTCCACTTAACATGAAATTCTTAGGGTAGCCCAACTTATAAAGACAAAACATAATGTTTTTTGCCAGGGGCTGGGGAAGTGGAGAATGGGAAATTATTTTTTAATGGTTACAGAGTTTCAGATTTACAAGATGAAAAGTTACAGGTATCGATGGTGGAATGGGGCACAACAGTATGAATGTACTTAGTACCACTGAACTGTTTGCTTAAAAATGGTTAAAATAGGGGCGCCTGAGGGGCTCAGTGGGTTAAGTGTTTGACTCTTGATTTCAGCTCAGGTCAGGATCTCAGGGTCGTGAGATCGGACCCCACATCAGGCCCCCCCACTCTGGATGTGGAGCCTGCTTAAAATTCTATCTCCCTTGGCCCCACCCTGCCTACTCACATGTGCATGTCAACACATGTGGGTGCGCTTTTCCTCTCCAAAGGAAAAAGAAAAATGTTAAGATGGTACATTTTATGCTATGTGTATTTATGCTATGTGTATTTTAGCACAATAAAAGAAAAAGAAAGAAAAAAAGAATCCAAACAGAATTTTCCATGGAACTTGCTAAGCTGATTCTAAAATGTCCATGGAAAAATCATATCTAAAACACTGCTAAAGAATAAACAGAATTTGCTCGAGCAGATAGTGGCCTTACTGTGAAGCTACAGCGATTAAGGCTGTGTGATACTGGCATGGAGACAGACAAGCCAACCAACAGAACAGCACCCAACACACAAATGCATATATGGCAGATTTACCGAGGAGCCAGAGGTTTCAGTAAGAAGGTGCAGAATGCAGAGAAAATGAGACTATCACATGGGGAAAAAAAAATGAAATTGGATTCCCCAAAACTGGCCACAGATGAACTGAGGACTTAAATAAGCAAAAGGCAAAATTTTATTTATTTATTTACTTGATTTAAATTTTTTTTTCAGTGTTCCAAGATTCATTGTTTATGCACCACACCCAGTGCTCTATGCAATATGTGCCCTCCTTAATACCCACCACCAGGCTCAAAAGGCAAAATTTTAGCTGTTTTAGTGGAAACAGAGGGAGCTTTTCTGATCTTGGGTGAGGTGTTTCCTTAAAAAGACATAAAAAGCATTGACTATAAAGGACAAAAAGGGATCCACTGAAGAACCACTATTGATGAAAAGAATTCTTATACAAAATGTTGCTTATTTTTTCGAACTGGGAAGAGACATTTGCAACATAAGAACTTTTACCACACCAATATGAAAAAACAAAGAAAAACAGAAAGAAGAGAAACAGGGGCAGAAGACACAAGGTGGTATTACACAGGAAAGAAAAAAGATAATTCAGAGCTGATACACATGTTGAGAGATGCTTGACCTCATTCTTAAACAGGGAAATAAAAATTAAGACCAAGTAAAATACCATTTCATCCTTGTTCAACTGGCAAAAATCCAGAATCAGAATACTGAGCGCAGAGGAGGACTTGGGTCAGAGGAAGCTGGAAGGAACTCTTTGTAAGATAACACCAAATTGTTTTCCAAAGTTAAACATTCACCCATCCTACCAGGCAACAATTCCCCTCCCACAGGAAGTGCACTCCAGGACACGCGAGCCAGAATGAAAATGTTCCAAACAGTTTGAAACATCGAAATACTGGGGACAGCCCAAATGCTCCCCAGCAGGATAAAGGGTGCTAGCCTCACATAAGCGGACTGTAGCTCAGGAGGACCCGTGCGAAGTTTGGTTGCATGGAAAGGGGAAGCCCTGAAAGACACAGGGCAGGATCCTCATCAAGTCCAAAAACACTGTCTCTCATTTTTAAAAACGAGATATGGAATGATAAATGCAAAAATGCCACAACTTCACTGTTCAACAGGACGGCCATTGGCCGCGTGTGGCAATTTCAATTAATTAAAATGTAATGAGTTACATCCACTCAGTCACAATCCCGCCGCAGCCACACGCCAAGTGGCCCAAGGCTGCGTGTGAGCACCAGTCACCCTGTCGCAGAGCACTGAGAGCAAGCAATGCCACCAGCCAGAAGATATCTGGTGGCCTATCCTGCTCCAGACAGGTCCGCTGCAAAAGAAGGGGTAGAGGAACTCCTGCACACACAAGCTGGCAGGGAGGAGCACTAGGGAGTTTGGGTTGGCCCAGGGGGATCACGGCAGATAGGGACCCAGAGTGGGCTCGGCGGTCTTCCACTCGGGAATTCTGCAGCACCAGGGTTCAGGCAGGGATCCGAAGTGATCAAGACAGCAGGCTCCCCCAAACATGCAATGCTTTTGCTCTGTTCCCCTGGGTGGGGTCCTTTGCTACTCCCACCTGAGAGGGTGGAGACAAGCGTTGGTGAGCATCCCAGCTTGGAGGGCTAGTCCCTGCCCTCCCCTCAGCCCTGCTTCCCCACTGGCACCCACCTGCACTGCCCTTCAGGGCAGCTTTGCCCTGAGGAACTGTCTCTGGGGAAGACCAAAGGAGCTAGGCTCAGAGATGTCCAGATATTAGCAAGCTCAGCGCCACAGCGGTCCTCCGCCTAGCAGCTGTCATCTTTTGCAACACTGGAAGGAAGGGGAGGACTGTCTTTCCCCCTTAACCAGCACTCTTGGAGGTGGGAGATAAATCCCCCTTGGAGGTCACTGCAGTCGGGGCCTTATCCCACCTAACATCTATATGCCAATCAACTCTTATTGTCAGCCAGGACCCGTAAACCATGGGCCAGCCCAGCATGAAAGGCCCTTGAAGGGGCCACTGAACAGATGAGGACACCGAGGTTCAGAGTGGGGAAGGAATCTGCACAAGTTCCCCTGGCTGGGCAATGGCAGAGTGGGAACAGGGCTGCCAACTTTCCTGGCTTCTATTCCCGCCACTATGCAGGTCAGTGGCTACTATGGAAAGGCCTGTGTCCTCGTGTCTGTACTCAGTCCTCCCTCTGACCAGCAGTGACCTCCACCCGCTCTGCTCTCCCACAGGCCCTGGGATGGAATGCAGGGGTTTAATACGGGACCCATGCCAGAGGGCAGATGATGCGGCCTGAATCAGGGGGCTGGGCCTGGCAGTCAGCCGGGCGCAGCAGGTTCAGCTCTTTCCTGGAACCCAGGCTGTTTTCAGCTCTGAGGGGCCATCTGGAACAGGGGGTCAGCTCCCTTGGGCCAGCTCCTCCAGCACAGGAATGATGGCAGGATCCCAGATCACGTAACCAGTGGCAGCTGGAGTCAGCTGGCCATGGGGAAGGAGGGAAGAAAAGACTGTCAGGGGTACCTCCTCTAGGCTTCCAGGGCACCTGCATCCCTCATGCTCTGTCCTTATCAGACAGCTGGCTCTGGTGGCTGTTTCCATCCATGGGCTGTAGATCCTCAATGGCAGGGTCTGCAGCTCATTCACCTCTGTGCCTCCAGCACAGTACCAGCCATGCAAGAAGCCTCCAGAGAACATTCACTGAACCGGCAAATGAGGCAGAGACTGGAGGCCTGGGAGATCCCACCCAGAGCAGCAGGGGTAGGGGCTCAGATCTGAGAACTGGGAACCTTATTTTCCTCTGATTTCATCATCTACAACTATAGAAGCTTAAGGTCTCTTCCTGCCTGACCCTGGGGCTCGGAAGCAAGGCATGGAAAGAGGCCTTCTGGGGTGACCCCTTACAGAGCACTTTGCCATGTGCTAGGTGTTTCTGCTCATTTCTTGTTCAGGTAAACTTTATCTCTGCCTGGGGACTTAGAATAGATTTTTTAAAAGTTGTGCAGGGGCCCCTGGGTGTCTCAGTCAGTTAAGCGTCTGCCTTCAGCTCAGGTCCTGATCTCAGAGTTCTGGGATGGAACCCCCTGCAGGCTCCCTGCTCAGCGGGGAGTTTGGTTCTCCCTCTCCCTCTGCCATTCCTGCCTCCGCTCCTGCTTGGACTCATGCTTTCTCTCTCTTAAGTAAATGAATAACTAAAAATCTTAAAAAAAAAAACAAACAAAAACTTGTCCAAAGGTATGCTGCTAGTAAGAGGCACAGCCGACATTCACACTCAGGAATGTTCTACTTGAGAGATCACACGTCAAACCAACATGTCTCAGTGAGCACCAGCTACATGTCAGGCATGTGCCCACATGCTGGGAACATGGCTGGGAACCAAAGCTGCCTCGGCTCCTAGAGCTTTCATGCCAGTTAATGGGAGGGAGAGACAGTACAAAGGAAACATAAACACAGAACCAAGTAATGTAACCGCGGATGAGACAAATGCTATGAAGAAAAAATAAGGAAGAACAAGGGGATAGAGTAGCGGTAGCCACGCTTTTTCTGCAAAAGGGCCAGATAGTAACTACTTTGGCTTTGCTGGCCACATGGTCTTTGTGGCAACTGCTCAGCTCTGCAAAAGCAGCCCTGGGAAATAAGTAAATGAGCAGGCGCAGCTACATTCCAATAAAACTTTATTAGCAAACAGTGAATTTCTGATTTCATATAACTTTCCTGTGTCACAACATGCTATTTTCTTTTGATTGATTTTTAACCATTTAGCAATATAAAAACCATTCTTACCCTGCAGGCCATACAAAACCAGATGGTGGTTTTGGGCCAGATTAGGCCCATGGGCTCTAGCTTGCCAATGTCTGGGACAGAGAGTAGCTGGGGTGTGGATGTGGGGATGTACTTTGGAGAGAATGGTCAAGGAGGTCTCCTTAGGGAAAGGACATGTGTGCAGAGACCTGAACGAGGCAGGCATCGTGCCCTGTGCTCCCAGCAAGGGGAAGAGTGAGTCCAAAGGTGTGGGGGTGTGTATGGAGGGGTGGGACAGAGGCAGAAAGGCAGGCGAGAGGTCTCAAGAGGTCAGCATGAGCCAGACCACATGGTCCTCAAGGCCCTGGTGAGGACTTTAGACTAAATGCGAGGGCAAACCACTGGCTCTGGCACTTATCAGCTCTGTGACCTTGAGCAAGTCACTGAACTTTTGGGCCTCATTTCCTAACAAGATGGGAATAATGACAGTCTCAGAGGGCAGTAGGGCCAAGCGAGCATTATGTTCTGAATGGATGTCACTGCCGATATGAACGCTGAAATCCAGGTGGATACAGTGGGAGCTGGGAGAAGTGGCCACGGCTTTTGTCAAACTTACCCACTATGTCCACCACGTCTGGCCGGATGAGCGGCTCTCCCCCCGTAAGCCGGATCTTGTCTATACCTTCCTTCACAAAGAGCCGTGCAAGGGTGAGGATCTCCTCTGTGGTCAACAGGTTGGCCTTGGGGGTCAGTGGGACGCCCTCCTCGGGCATGCAGTACTGACCTGAGGAAGGGAAGGGATGCGGAGGTAAGCCATGACCATCGTACTGGGGCCCACAGTGCCTCCAGACCCCCACTTCCCTACCAGGACAGAAGTTTCTCCTGAACCCCACCTGGATGGTGAGGAATGAGCTCGCCAAATCTGAGCTGGGTACAAATGCTATAGACTCTCACCAGGCCTTGCCTTTCTCACCTGTGACACATGAACACAGCCTCTTCCCTCAGAGGGGAGGCTGAAGGAACAGGTTAAAGAGGATGAATCAGGCAGAGGGCAGAACCCGGCATGATGGGGGGGGATGTCAAAACACAGATTCCCTCAGTGTGTGGGGCGGCTAAGCAGGGTCTGCTTGGCCCTCAGCCCATTCCTTCTGACACTGGTCACCCTCTTTCATTTCATCCAGTGTGGCAAATAGTGACCCCCATGTGTTTGGGTCATGAGGCCAGGAGGTACTCTCTGACCTGTGAAAAGTCACACTCCTCTGTAGTGACAAGTGCCCTCATGTCCAGTCTATTTCAGGTTATTAGTCCCATTTCACAGGTTGGGAAAACTGAGATACTACTTGCTCAGGGGAGGCAGCAGAATGGGGCAAATGAGGGAAGCTCTGGCAGGTTAAGGGGGCACCATCCCCTCCCATCAGCTCCCATGAGAGTTTATCAAGGACTGGATCAAGATCTAGTATAGGGTTATTTAGCAAATTAGTAAAGGGTCCAGAATTGGTCTTTTTAGATAGAATAGAATAGCTAAAGAACATCAGAACTGCATGCAGTGAGTATTGTTTGGCTAAACGTTTACTATATACGTGCATGTCTTTATTGTGCCATGAAGTAAACACATTTCTTATTGGAAGCAACCATGGAAAGCAGGAGAAAGGGAGAGAAACAAACTTTGGAGGTCCCTCTAGCAGCAGCTACACCTCCAGAGAACTCCATAAATGGTTACGAAATGAATATTCTGTGTATTAGCCTGGGCCCAAGCAACTTCTGTCACAGGCCTGGGGCATCTCAGTGGCTGGCAGTGCCGGCCACGGGCACTGCTGTGTACCTCATGTGTCTGCAGTGCCTAGCAGTGTCCAGCACCCCCTGGCCACATCCTGAAAGCTGGGAACCATGGGAAACAGGAGGGAAGAAGGAAGAGCCCTGAAGACTGAGACTTAGGTCCACTCTCCATTGCAACTCTGTTTCTGTTTTCAAATCTAGTTCCAAGTAGAACTCAGCTCCCAGGATCCTAAAAGTCAACCCTGACCCTTATCTTGACCCACAACCCCACCTGGCAAGCAGGGAAGAAGGGTGGGAGGAGACGCTGGGAAAGGAATGGGGAGGGCTGAGGAGGCTTTCTGGGTGTGGGGAGATTTCAGAAGCTGCCTCAGCAAGGGGACAGGGGCCCAGGAAGGGGACTCACATCTGAGGTTGCACTTCTCGGTGAGGGAGATCCGCAGGTAGCTGTGTTGCCGGCCAAAGCTGTCAGTGAGGAAGGTGGAGAAGGGGGCCGCGTGCTCCCGCAGGAACTGTCTCCTCCTGGACAACTCCTGCAATGTCAGGCAGAGGAAACGTGGGCCTCTGGGCCCTGACTGGGGGAGATGGGGATGGAGAGCCCACCACCTCCAGGACATAAGCTCCCTCCTATCAGGCATCCCCTCCCCCACCCTTATCTCCACAGTCCTAGGGGAGCTGTGATTCTCCCTCTCATTCACAGACTGGGGAACAGGCCTAAAGGTTAGGACCTGTCCCCAAGGCCCCAGCTCAGCCCCCGGGAGCAGGACCTCTATAGGAACACAGCTGCCCGCACCCTACCCCCAGCCCCTTTCTCTCCCTATTACCATCCTACTGCCCAGCCCCCCTCCATCAAAGGAAGCTTGTCCAGGAACAAGCATCTCCAGTATTTCTTGGATGGGTCAGTGGGAGAGAACATGCCACTCAGTACCTGGCAACTATGCCAGCTGGCAAGAGTGTCCAGAAGGAGGAGAGAGGAAGCAGATAACTGAGCAGGACGGTGGCTGCGTGGGACACAGTGAGCCACTTCTCCAACCCAGACCTCCCATTCCCTCCCTTTACGATAGGAGATGGAAGGAGCTCAAAGCCAACTCACTAACTCTGGGGGGGGGGGTGAGTGTCATACAAGCAGACTCCCCGTAACTACTCCCCTGTCCACTGGGCTCCCTGGGGCCTCAGCACTTCCCAGGAGGACCCAATAAGCCACTGGGAGCAGCTGAGGACCACACTGAGCTGGGGGGGGGGGGTCCCCTCATGCAGAAGGCTTTTGGGGCAAGGACAGCACAACCAGGGAAGCCTGCAGAAGGAACAAGGCCACCAGCCTCTCGAAAGGTAGACGGGAGGGGCTGAGACGGTCGCCCACTAACCCCCTGCAAAGATCATTTCTAGGTTTCATCCTTCACCTCACCCATTGTTGGAAGGAGGGATTAAGCACCCACTGTCTGGGGGCTCAGAGGGAGGAGAATCCTGGAGCCTCCCTGCAAGGCCCACTCAAACTCCTCCCAGGGGGAGAGAAAGGAGATGGCCAACCTCAGCATTTCCCCAGGTCTGATCTAGTCTGAGCTCCTGCCCTGAGCGAACAACCCTCAGTCACAACAGATGCTTTTGAGGTAACTGCTCCACAGAAGCAACATTTACAAAACACCTTTAAGTTTCCAAAGAATGCTCTCTGTTTAAAAAAAAAAAAAGAAGGAAAAGAAAAAAAGAATGTTCTCTGTTCCATTCCCACACCTACCCCATAAGGGATTACCATAACTAAAGCTTGGATGGGGTTCAAGAAAACCACTGGCAGAACCAGAATTCAAATCCAGGTCCTCTGAGTTCAAGATCTAAATTCCTCCCTCTAACTGCAAAAGGCAAATCCAAGAAGGAACACAGTATGGTGCAGTGTGGGGGAGAAGTCCTTTCTTTAGAATCTTTATAACAAAGAAATCATGAGGTCGCTCATGAGGTCTTCGGACAGGGCTCTGGATTGGATACGGGGTCAGGTGTGACCTGACATTCTGAGAAAGCTCCCTCACTTCTCCAGGCCTGCCTTCCCTGTTGTAAAATAAGAACACAGCCTTGGCCTCGGGTAAGGGAAGGGAAGGGAGTCGGGAAGCTGGCAAGTAAACACCTATGATTATCGTGATCTTGTAACCTAAGAGAGGAGAAGGCCTTAGGCCCCGCTTCAGTGGCTTCCTCGGCCTGGGCTGCAAGTCAGAAACACCTGGCAGCTTAAGAAAAGACTTGCACTGGAAAGCAACTGAATTTGGATCTCTGAGCACTCACATTTTAAGTCTGTCTAAGTGATTCCAAGGTACAGCCAGGGTCAAGGGCCACTGACTCAGGAGATAAAAGGAATAGGAGTGAACATATGTGTGTGGGGGGGGTGCTTCCAGGATTTTCCTGGGTACATAAGTGACCTCACTCTGCTCACCCAAGACCAGTATCCCCCTTAATCTCCAAGAAACAGTGCTTTTAGTCCTATGACAAGCAAGCAGCACTCACCTCTCCAAACTTCTGTCTGTTATAATCCTAACAGTGCTTCTTCCTACTTCCCTACTCACCCCACTGCCTTTCCGCCAGTAGCCTTGGGGGTGGGGCAGAGGACAAGAGCCCCACTGGCCACTACAGCCCAAGAGATCAGATAACTGGAAGTCTGAGTTTCCAGCAGAGTTGCCCCAATCCTTCAATAGTTCTTTGCAACTTAGGAATATGTTAGTCACTCAGGTTCCCTGCCCCTCAGGCGTTGCTCTCACCCCAATCTAAACATACTGGGGGTTGTTGGCTGAGTGAGGGAGGAGTCGAAGTGTACCAATTGGGAGCAAGTGAGAGGACCAAGGAGCATGACTCAGCAAAAACCAGGGAGCAAGCAGAGTAACCGGCAACGGAGGAGCTCCCAACCAGAATCTCTTGTAGTGGCCCTGGGTGGGGGCAGGGAGGACGCTGGATTTCACCGCTGAGACCTGGAGTGACTTTATCTAGATTCATCAGACTCGGTACTGGCAGAACCACACACATACGAGTGCACACACACAGTCTCTCACCCCGCCAGCCTTGCAAACTGTGATGTTAACAAGCCTCACCCCTGCCTCTTCTCTCCTCCAGCATGGCACATGTCCTACTTTCATTCTTCCATCTCCCTTTCCTTTAAACCTCCTGCAGGAAAAAAGTATCAGCACCAGTCAAAGGAGCCCTGGACCCAGAGGGCATGACTGGGCAGGGTGGACAGAGATGCCTCTCGCCCAGGAAGGGCTGGGACATGTCAGAAGCAGCTCATACCTCAGAGCCCAGCCTCGACTAGGCTGTTGCCTACCCATCCCCCCAACGCCCCATGTGGGAAGCCCCCCTGCCCGATTCAGAATCCCGGAGTCTACAGGGTATATCACTGTGTCAGTGGACTAATCGGAAGAGAAAGGTGGTGTGTGCAAAACCAGTCACACTGGGGGCATCCTTCATTTCCGGGGTGGTCTCTACTGTCAAAATGGTTTTGCCTAGGGCAGTGGCTCTCAAAGGTTTGCACATCAAAATTGCCAGCAGTGTTTCTAAGAAGTGCTGAGGCCGAGGCCGGAGAGCCCCACTCCAAAGATTCTGACTCCACTGCTTTGGGATAGGGTCCTGGCTTTTTTTTTTTTTTTCCCCCATGTCTCAGCTCTTCAGCCTGCAGTTTGGCTGAGAACCACTGGCCCAGCTCAGGAACTATTTTAATCCAGGGCTGGTTGTTGTGATTCAGAGCACAGGCTCTAGGAGTAGGTAAACCTGAATTACAAGCGCGGCTTTATTACTAAGTAGCTGTTGAGCAAATCACCCAAATTCTTTAAGCCTTAGTTTCCTCATCCACAAAGGGTGGAAAATAATTCTCCCAGACTCAGCTGGAGGAGTTGTAGCACAGAGCAGGTATTCAGTAAGTTTTCTGAACAGAATTCCTATCTATATCTATCCATTTATGATATACATATTTGTAGAGGAGCACTAGTTGTGTGCTGTGACTCGTTTTCCTGCTCTTGCCGGCTCCCCCAGTCAGTCCCGCAAGGCCCAGCCCTACTTAATGGCAGATGGGCCAAGGTTGGGGTTTCAGACCTGCTGTCACACCCCTCAAAGCAGGGCAAGTGGAGTCTGCGCTCCTCCAGGACCACGGATGACCAGGCACGAGGCAGCCTGCCACCTGCTACTGGCTGTGTCTTTTCTACCTGCCCAGTGCGGACTGGGGCACGGGGTTGGGATGGGGAAGGGTGTTGCAAATAAGTTAGTTAAGGGAGGGATGCTGCCCTCCAAGTAGTCACTAACTCTGGGATTTGGTTTGAATGATAAAGGCCAGCCCGCAAATAGCTCTAGAGTATCATAAATAAGGTTATTCAAGAGAAAAAGAATACATTCCAAACTCAGATATCAGTGGCTCTGATTTGGGATCCTTGCTATTTGGGAGGACATATTTGGGTGACTCAAAAATCATCTCTGTTAAACAAGAAGACCCAGCAAGGTATCTAGCCCCAGGTCTGGATCCCCCCTCTTCCTCCATCCCTCCCTAAGTGTGCGGTCTTTACACCTCAGGCTCCCAGCACTGACAGTCACACTTAGATTGGAACTTCTTTCCCTTTGTGCATCACTGTCCCAGGCCAGGCCTACTGTCCCCTCCTACCTTCTCCTACACCCACTTCCTTCCTTCATAACACCCCTTCTCCAGTATTTGTTCACTGTGACCCTCTGAATACTGGGTGTCTCTGTCCTGCAGAAAGCCACCCTCTCTCTGCCCTGCCCATCCTAAAGCAACAGGCCCAGGACCTGAGGCTAGTCCCCTGTGGTCCCAACAAAGCCCGCATGGATCCTGGGAAGAAGAAAGAGGGGTGTCATGCTTCTGGGCTGTGGTAAGCCCTGCAAAGGCTATGTGGGTCACCCCAATCAGGACAGTCGGTAGTTGTGTCTCCCCAACCCACTTCCCCACTTAACTCACGCCCCACCACCTCCCCTTTCCACCTGTAGAAGCCGCTCAACCCATCCTTGGACCAAGCCCAAGGCTCACTTTCCACTGTCCTCACAGCCAGCTCCCATTCCACACCTCACATCTCTCTTACACCTCCACCTTGAAACACAAACAGGTAACACTTGGTGACTTCTCCCTCTGTCTCTCCAAGCACTTCCCAGGGTGGAAGGAAAGGTACCCTGCAGGACGGGAGCTGGGGACAGGGATTCCCAATGCCCCACTCCTGCTCTTGCCAACTGGCAAGTTCTGTGAATAAGCTGACCATAGATATCTCCAGATTTGGGGCACCTGGGTGGCTCAGTGGGTTAAGCCTCTGCCTTGGGCTCAGGTCATGATATCAGGGTCCTGAGATTGAGCCCTGCTTTGGGCTCTCTGCTCAGCAGGGAGCCTGCTTCTCCCCCACCCCCACTCCCCAGACCTGCCCACTTGTGATCTCTCTGTCAAATAAATAAATAAATAATCTTAAAAAAAAAAAAAAAGATCTCCAGATTTGCCTCACCTTAGGAGATTTTCTTAAAGACATTCTGTGCCCTTCCTCATGGTGTAAAGATGGGCTGGTTCAGCCCTCTGGCTGGAGAGGGAAAGTGACAGCCCCAGGAGCCAAGTGAAATTGGAGACAGAGTAAAGGTGAAAACCTGGGAATTCCTGTGCAATGCTCTACCATTCCATGTGCTCCCCTTACCAGGTGAGTTTCAAACAGCCAAATACATCTGCTGACTCCACTGCCTGCAGAGTACCATGTTCCGCACCTTGCAGAAATACCTAGAAAGGTGGGAGAGCACCCAGCACTCGAGGAGCAATCTGCCTGCTGAGGATAACCCTAACAGGGAGTGTCAAGCATAGGAGGTCTAGGACCAGAGTTGACAGAGTGGCAATCCTGAGTGTCCAGGGGGAGGGGACTTGTGGGACACATCATGTGTCAATGGTGGCAAGGCTGACAGTAATTACAACAAATATGTACATAACACAGTACATGACACCTATGTGTGTCGAGCTTTGTTCTAAGTACATATATCAACATATACTAACTCTCTCAATCTCTAGGACTATGAAGTAGACACTTATTCCCATTTTATAGATGAGAAGACTGAAGCACTGGGAGGCAAAGGGAATTGCTGAAGTTCACATACCTACTCAGTGGTAGAGCTGGGCTTCCCAAGCTGGCATCCAGCTCCAGATCTGTGTTCTTAGCTGCTAGTTACACCTCCCCTTTCAGGGTAAAGGAAAGGGTGGGGCGGCCTCTCATCCTACTCTACCTGAAAGGAAGAGTAGGGAGCACAGGTGCTAGAGTTTGAGTTACTGCTCCATTATTTTCAGCTCTGTGACTCCAGGAAGTTAATTTCAGTGAGCCCCCTCACCTGAAAATACAAACTCTTGACCTCACGTGGTTTACCGTGAGGACTAAAAGAGACCAAGTATGGTGACACCTGGGTGGCTCAGTTGGTTAAGCCTGTGCCTTCAGCTCAGGTCATGATCCTGGGGTCCTGGGATCAAGTCCTGCATCGGGCTCCCTGCTCAGCAGAGAGCTTGCTTCTCCCTCTGCCTGCTGCACTCCCTGCTTGTGCTTTCTAGCTGACAAATAAGTAAAATCTTAAAAAAAAAAAAAAAAAAAAAGAGAGAGAGATCTGTCACTTGGCATGGATCCCTTCCTAAAGGAAACTAGGGGCGTGAGGAAGAAGAAACTTCCCTTTTCCTGAACTCTTTAAAGCTCTCTCACCAATCCTTGCATTCCTATTTTTCCCCTCAATGAAGTTCGCAGTTCAAGGAAACTAAAAAACTTCATTCCCAGCAATGAGGCCTGATTATCTGAAGATCCAGAAGGGATCAGACTCTGGGAAAGCAAGTTAGGCCAAGGCCCTCCCCCTGGGGGTGCGGGGGTGGGGAGGGGGGGTAGGATATGATCTGATGATTCCCAGGGTGTGAAGTCTTATGCTAAGAAATGGGAAAAGAATGACTGGGTGGGTCTAGAAAAGAGGTTTCACAAAATGAAAAAGAGATGCTTCTCCCCAAATTATTCCCTGGCCACAAAAGAACACCAAACTTAAAACTTGTTATGACATGAATCATTCTGTGGGGTGCTATCAAGCACTTGAAGAGGCCTATCCCAAACCTTCAGGAAAACTGAGTTCCTCATCTGGACGGGAATCCTGCTCCCTTCGGCTCAAGAATGAGGCTGAGCCTTCCTAAGGGACATGAAGATGAAACTGAAAGGATGAAGGACAAGTCACAGAGCCCTGTAACTACAGACGTGACCAGTGATTACTGGTGGCACCAAGGTGACATGTTAAACCACTGTCACACTATGAAGCAGAGTGTCACAAGAACACCCGGTCACACGCAGACGACAACCTCCACTGCGGGGGGAAGAGAAAAGTGTTCAAGAAACAGGGTGGGTGAGGCAAGGCTGCGAAGGGGCTCAGTTAACAACTCACCGGACCCAGAGTCCTACCTGCCTGCTCCCCCATCTCTGGTAGTCACTCGGACCTGGAAGGGGGTTGCATGGCTGGGTGGGCAGGAAGGTGGTTGGTTAAGCAGCACCCCAAGGAGCGCCCGTCCCTTGGGTATCAGGTGAGACTGGGCAGCTTAGAGAGCATCCCTCCACTCCTTTCCCCACCCCCAAAGAAGCGCTGAGGGGTCCTTCCCGGAAGCCGCCGTCGCAGCCCCGCCTGGGTGCTTCTCGGCATGAGGGTCAGATGGCCGGTCGCCCTTTCCCGGGGAAGGTGTGGATGTGGGCGGGCTCACCTCCGCAGCAGTTTGGGGGGGCTCCCCGGGGCGGTGCTGCGTCACTGGAGCCCCGGAGCTGCAGCTCCGGAGGCTCGACCTCAGCACCCGCTGCAGCATCCGGGACACGGGCCTCGCCGCCATGAAGTCCGCGGGCCGAGCGAAATTCCACTGGGTAGCCGGTTTCGGAAGCGCACTAGACCTGGGCTCGGTGCCCTGGGGCCTCGCGGTAGGGGCGGGGCGGGGGCGGGGCTCGCGCAGCCAATCTGGCGAGGGTGCTGGGCCGTGGGGCATTCTGGAAGTTGTAGTCCACTTCTTTTGCTCCTTCCCTGGCCAGTATGCATTCTAGGGCTTGGCGAGCACTAGTTCAAAGTCAGCTGGAGGAGATTATGCTGAGTGAAATGAGTCAGGCAGAGAGAGTCAATTATCATATGGTTTCACTTATTGTGGAGTATTAAGGAATAACATGGAGGGTATTAGGAGAAGGAAAGGAAAAGTGAATTGGGGGAAATTGGAGGGGGAGACCAACCATGAGAGACTGGACTTTGAGAAACAAACTGAGGGTTTTGGAAGGAAGGGGGCGGGGGGATGGGTGAGCCTGGTGGTGGGTATTAAGGAGGGCACATATTGCATGGAGCACTGGGTGTGGTGCATCAACAATGAGTCTTGGAACACTGAAAAGATTAAAAAAAAAAAAAAAGAAAAGAAAAGCTGAAGATCCTGTGTCTTTTTTACGGGCTTCTTCACCTGCGCTAGTCCAGAACCTAGATGGTGGTGTGACCAGCACAAACTGCTGTGGGAAGAGCAGGTCTAGAGCTGGGTGAATGAAACCTTGGGCACAAAATGGAAAGGGGTGCCAAAAAAGTAGGTTATCAAGATAAATAATACTTAATGCAGTATTTTTAGAAGTCAGAATCAATGCAAAAAAAAAAGTCCATGATGAACAAAATATCAATATTTGATATAAAAACAAGATCTGGCCCTGCACATTTATGACTTTTCTCACTCCCTTGTAGGAGTGGCTGAAGGCTGGTCAGCTCCCTCTTTACAGAAACATTTCCAATTGTGCCGCCAAAGGACATTAACACTTACCCTCTCTGTTTAAAAAAAAAAAAAAAAAAAAAAGCAGTATATGGGAAGAAGTCATAGAATAAGTGGGTGCCATTTTTGGAACCATACCAGGCAATGTACGATACTTATAATAATCTTGCAATTCATTCTAATAGAATGAATTTTGCAACTGCAGAAATGGAGTCTTAGAGAGGTTAATTTTCTTGAAGGCATACAGTTGATAGGTGGCAAAACTGGGGTTTAAATCTAGGCCAACCTCACCATCCTCCCCTCCAGTAACCCTCCATTTGTTTCCTATAGTTAAGAGTCATTTATGGCTTTGTCTCCTTCTCTGATTTCATCTTATTTTATTTTTTCCTCCCTCCCCCTATGATCCTCTGCTTTGTTTCTTAAATTCCACATATGAGTGAAATCATATGAAAATTGTCTTTCTCCGATTGACTTACTTCACTTAGCATAATACCCTCCAGTTCCATCCACATCATTGCAAATGGTAATATTTCATTGTTTTTGATGGCTGAGTAATATTCCATCATTCATATATATATATATTATGTTATATATATCACATATTCTTTATGCATTCATCTGTTGGTACACATTAGGGCTCTTTCCATGGTTTGGTTATTGTAGACATTGCTACTATAAATATTGGGGTTGCAGGTGCCTCTTTTGATCACTATATTTGGATCTTTTGGGTAAATACCTGGTAGTGCAAATCCTGATAGCTGTCTTTTTAACTTTTTTTTCTGTTGTTGTTAAGATTTTATTTATTTATCTGACAGAGTGAGAGATTACAAGTAGACAGAGAAGCAGGCAGGCAGAGAGAGAGGGGAAAGCAGGCTCCCCGCTGAGCAGAGAGCCGGATGCAGGGCTTGATCCCAGGACCCTGAGATCATGACCTGAGCTTAAGGAAGAGGCTTAACCCACTGAGCCATCCAGATGCCTTCTTTTTAACTTTTTGATGAATTACCATACTGTTTCCCAGAGTGGCTGTGTCAGCTTGCATTCCCACCAGTAGCGTAAGAGGGTTCTCCTTTTTCCACATCCTTGCCAACATTTGTTGTTTCCTGACTTGTTAATTTTAGCCATACAGAATGAGAGAAGATATTTGCAAATGTCTTATCAGATAAGGAGCTAGTATTCAAATCTATAAAGAACATATTAAACTCAACACCCCAAAAAACAAATAGCCCAGTCAAGAAATGGGCAGAAGTCATAAATAGACATTTCTCCAAAGAAGACATACAAATGGCCAACAGATCCATGAAAATATGTTCAACATCACTTGGCATCAGGGAAATACAAATCAAACCCACAATGAGGTAGGTGTTGGTTCTTAATCAACTCTGTCCCCAGCTTTATTAATTTCTTATAACTTCTTAACAAGTTGCCATATGCTTGGTGGCTTAAAGCAAAATTTATTCTCTTACAGTTCTAGATGTCAGACTCACTCCCTCTGGAAGCTCTAAGGGAGAATCTATTTTGTCTTTTCTGACATCAAGGCTGCATTCGTTGGCTCATGGTCCCTTTCTTTACCTTCAAAACCAGCACCATTGGGATGCCTGGGTGGTTCAGTCAGTTAAGCTTCTACCTTTGGCTCAGGTCATTATCCCAGGTCCCTGGGATCATCTGTAATCATAGTACCTGGAATGGTGTTTAATGCACAGAAAATTCACAATAAATGACAATTAAATGGTGTGTTCCACATCTTTGACTGACCTTTCAAGTGAAGTGTCTGTATCAGTCAAGATGAACTAGATTGAAAAGTTATAACAAACAATTCCAACATCTCAATGGCTGAAAACCACAAATGTTTCTCATTTGTGCTACATGTCCAGCAAGGGTTAGCTGGAGATTGTGTCTTATCAGTGTTGCCCTCATCCTTGTCTCCATGCTGACCGGGCAGCTAATATTCACATAGAATACGGGTGATTGCCAAGAGGGAAAGAGTGTGATAAAGAACAAACTATTCTTAGAGCTTCTTCCTAGAAATGCCACACATCACACTGCTTCAGACAAGTCATGTGGCCACATCTAATTTTAAAGGGAAAAGAAGTTTAGTCCTCCCACAGAGAAGTGTGTTTGGGCAGAACAGTAAAAATCTTGCCAAGGAACACTTGTGCTCTAATGTATCATCAAGACTTTTCCATTCCCAGGACTTTTCCTTTTATTCATTCTTGTCACTTCCATTGTATAATGAAAACAGTTATGGTGGCCCTATATGTCTGTACATGTCAGCTATAGTCCCAGGGCCATGAAGCACTGACTCTAGCACTGTCTTGTTTAGAATCCGCCATCAACAAAACCAGGAGGAGAATCTGTAATACCTCTTTAATTCACTGGTTCTCAAAGCATGGGTTACTGAGGTCAACTATTTTCACAATACTACTAAGATATTATCTGCCTTTTCCACTCATGTTCTAATGACCATATAGAGGAATTTTCTACAACCTATCTGATTGTAATTCCATATCAAATTGAATGCAAAAGCAGAAAGGTGAATCCAGCTGCCTTTTGGCAAGCCCAGCATTAAAGAGATTTTAAAAAATGTAACTTTTTTTTGAAAATGGTCATTTTCTTAAAAGTGTTATGCTAACATATAGTATGATTTACTGTCCTTGTTATTTTTAAATGAGTTAAATATTTAATTTTTTTCTGTTTTAATTTCTAATATGGCTAATATAAATTAAATTGATATACCAAATAGATATTAAATAGATATAACAAACAAAAACAAACATTCATTGGGGTCTTTGATACTTTTAAGAGTACAGGTAGTTCCTGGAAAAAGTTTGAGATCTGCTGCCTTAATATATATTCCTTCATCTTTTGAAGCCCCAGAGGCATCCTAGAGTACTTTGTAATTATTCTATCCCTACATTCTCCTCCCCAAACCATTGAAAATAAAAGAAATTCATGCCAACTCCCTTATTTCCCTGGGCTCCTGGAATGGGCTACTTATTTTGCTAAGGGGGTAGTGGTGGGATAATGGCTTCAGGGGTCCTCCCTAATAGATCAGGTTCAATGAAGGAGCTTCATGCTGAGAACCAACCCCACACTTCATGTATAACCTCTGACATTTGGTCACTTTCTCTTTACTGGTTTAAGTTCCCTGTCACTTAGTAGTCATAAACTTGTCTTCATTTTTGTTGGGACAATTAAGTCATAAAAAGTGTAAGCAAGTGCTCAGTTATAGCATTGTTTGGGAGCAAGGAGTGTCTTACTGGTGTCACTGAAAATATCTTTTCCCCACATGAAATAGATTATAGAGATTGATTCCTTTGAGTTTATTAAGAATCCAGGGGAGAATTTATTAGAATTAGGTAACCCCTATAAGGGATTTGTGGGTCCATTATAAGCTGTGAATACTTCAAATTAGTTTAACTATTTTTTAAGAGTGGGTAGCCAAGAGCAGTAAAGGGGAATAAGGTAGGTACAACAATGAGTTGGGAAGATCGAGAAGGCAGAGGGATTCCCAGAATGATGAGTCCTGACAAGGCCCCAACTTCCAGATCCCTGAGACCCTGGTGTGTGGGGAAGAGGAGGGCTGAAAGGATATCGAGAGCTTTCTGAGATCATCCTAGATCTTTGGTAGACTGGTCCTTCATCCCTATTCTAAAATCACCCCAAACTATTTCTCCTCCTAACCTCCTTCTGAGTGTATGTTATTTTAAATTGGCCTATAAATTCTTAAATACTCTGTACTTCCAAAGATGCACTTAGTTCCCCACCCCTTAACTATGGGCTGAACTTAGAATTCTAACAAATAGAATGTGGCAAAAGTGATGGCATGAAGCTTCTAAGGGTAGTTAATCAAAGACAGTGTGGTTCCTTCCTTGCTTTCTCTCTTGACTCACTCACTCTGGGACAAGCCAGTTACCATGTTCTGAGCAGCTCATTGGAGAGGCCAACATGACCAGGAACTGATGGGAGCCACTGACATACATGAGGAACTAAGGCCTCCAGCCAACAGCCTTGTGAGGGAACCACCCTGAAGGCAGGTCTTCCAATTCCAAGGGGAGCTTCAAATCACTGCAATCTCATGTGATACCCAAGCCAGAGCCACCCAGCTGGCCACTACCAGATTCCTGACTCTCAAAACTGTGTGAGATAATAGATATGTGTTGTTTTTAGCTAGTTTCTAGTGGGGTAGACTTGTTTCACAGCGATAGGTAATTAATAAGTGTGTCAAGTCTTCCTATGACTTACTTTTTCTTTAAAGGTATTACCTGTCCCCACTGCAAGCAAAGGGATGCCCTTTGATAACTGGATTGGAGGAATTGGTTGTTTCTTCCCTGTTTGCCCCACTCTTACATGGGGGATCCTTTTCTACCTCTCTCTGCCCTACTCTCCACTTTAAAAGGTTGGTTCCATGGCCTCCTTGCCCCCAGCTTTCTGTTTGGTTTCCATTTATGGAAAGCACAGTAGGGAAGCAGAGGGCTGGATGAGAGAGCAGTCTGGACATCTACACCTTTGACTCTCCTTTCCTTCCCACCAGGCCTAGGGAGGCAAAAGTTGATCTTACACATGACTTTATTTTACTCACACCTGTGGAGTTGAAGTTCACGTGTTAAGGCCCATGCATTTAGAAAAAAAGCAATTCACTCTTGGTTCTTCCTTTAAACTAGAAAATAGCCTCTAATTACCCTAAGACAATTAAATCCACTTATTCAGGCTTGTTCCCTCTGCAAGCAAAATCAGGGTTTCACTATCTGGATTGTGCAATTGTTTTTTGTCAAATCATCAGGGTGGAGATGTAATACAAAGAATATCAAAAAGATAATATTTCTGGAATTTTTCTGGAATATTTCTGGAATTTCTGGAAACACCCCAGGAATTCTTCCTGCTTGCTTGAGAATTGGCTGGCCAAGAAACTCCAAGTGACATGTTTCCCTCCTGGAGCCGTCAGGGAGGGGCAAGGATCTGTGAATTAGGCAGGTGGGGAATTGGAAAGAGACCTAGTTTTGCAGTGGGGAGATCTGACTGCCAGTCCTCACTTGCCACAAGTTCACTGCCTGACCTTGGGCAAGTTACTTAACTCTAGTTTCCTCATATGGGAAACTTGTCTGTCTTACCTACTTCACAGGATGGTGGTTGTGAAAAATCAATTAAATGGGATTTTAATGTATTATTAAAATATAAGATGAAGCACAGAGAAGTTAAGTAAGGAGCCCCAGAGCACATAGCTAGTAAGTGGTGAAGCTGGGATTTGGACTTTGGAAGTCTGGCCCTAGAATCTGTGCTCTTAAACACTAACTTCATTAGTGGCCCTCATGCTGACCGTATCCCTCAGTTTTTCAGAAAATTCTGAGCATCCCTTAGTTCACTCATCTCTGTCCTCCTAGGATTCTGTCCTATAGTCTATTGTCTTTCACAATTGTGTATAACATTCAAAAGGAGGAGGGAAGATAAACTAATTTTGAGTTGAAAGAACTTTATATCATATCCAAGTCAAAGTCCAAGTAAAGAAGGTCTATTAATTATAAATGAAGAACATAATGTTCCCTCTCTTTTTTCTAAAGAATATTATGGAGCTAAAGTGAAGGAGCATACAAGTCCAGAAACTTTTATCTGAAGTCCTAGGGACCAAAAAGATTTTGGAATTAGAAATGTTTCAGAGTTTTGAAAAGTCATAGACTGAAGTTATACACACTATGTGTGTATATAAAAGTATATGAATATGTTACATAACACAGAATCTAGGAAAGTTTTCAATAATCAATTAATCTGCAAGAAAGTAGATGTTCCAGCTAATAAATAGTTTAATAGATTAATAAATAGAATAATAAATAGTTCATGTCAATAGGTCATATTTTGCTGACAAAGTATGAAAAAAACTTTGTTTCCAGAAGTAGTTTGGATTTTGGAGTTATGTATAAATAATTGTGGACATGACATAATATGCTGCCATAGTGTATTTTTTATTTACTCTGTCATGCCTGCCTTGAGTTACTTCAAAAGGCTCTCTCTTGTATTACCTTAGCTATGTTTACTTGGTGAAGTGGTCATGTGTGGAGCTGGTATGGCAGACAATGGGCTGATGCCCTACCCCACATTCCCTGAACCCTGCAACATTCATAGCAGCTGTGGTTTTCAGGTCCTGCACAGTGAGTTCTTCCCACCTGTAGTCTGAAGGTTTTCTCAGATGCCATAGGAGCCTATTTGGCAAATGTGAGGGTGTGAGTACTGGTGGGGAAGATACCTCCAGAAGCATCCCTAACTAACAGGGCATGGGAGTCAGTGGATGCAAGTCCATGGGAACAACTCTGAGGCCTGGTGCATAGCCTTGCCAATTAGTGCTGCATTAACTGTCATTTCTCCCTTCTCTGTCTCCCCTTTGCCCTACTTTACTTGTGTTTCCAGCATTCATCTCCCAAATACACTAACTGTGGCTAAATACTCAACCAGGGTCTGTTCTTAGAGAAATCTGAACTAAGAGTTGGAAAGGGGGAAAAATCATATATAGCTGTTTTTTCCTCCTCTTATTGACTTCCAATTTATTCTCTTACCCGACAGAAAGCTGGTTTCTATTCCAGCCACTTTGAAACTCTAGATACTGCCAAATTCCATGATTCTGTCCTATCATACTTGACTTCTTGGTGGCAGTTGACTGACAATTTCCTCCTTGAAGCATGCTTTTCTCTTAGCTCCTCTAACAGCTTTCTTTCTTATTTTCCTCTTACCCCTGAGCATTTGCCATGATTTCAAAGAAGTCTTCTCCCACTTCCCTGTAAAACATCCATGTCCCCCAGAGTTCCACCTCAATTCTTGTCCTGTTCCTACTCTTCGTATTCACTGGGAGGCCCCACCAACTTCAATGGCTTCCATTATAACAAAGCTCAGTGAGGTTTCAACCTATGTCTCCTGCACAGGCCTCTGTGTTGAGCCACCTCTCTCTCTCTCTCTATGCAAACCTGCCTACTAGGTGGAAATCCTATCCATATTTGAGCATGCCCCCAACTGAAGTTGTTACTTTTCCCTCAAGAAATTTGGCAACGAAGGATAGAAGAGAGTCAGGGACATGAGGAGGTGGGGTTGAGAAAGATTATGGCTGTTTTTACTTTGGGAAGGACTCTAAACTGGATGAAAGGCAAGTGGAAGGAACAAGTGGAAAGAAAGAAGGCAAAGATACAGGAGAAGATGAGTTTCTGAGCAGGCAGAAAGACTAGAAGGAAGGAATAAGGTAGGTTCAGATTCAGAAACACTAGTAGGTGACAAGGAAATAAACGGATGGCATTCCTGCTAATTGACCTCAGTTTCCTCCTTGAATCAGGAGATAAGATTATTTGTTGGGGTTGGAGGGAAATGGGGAATTTGAAGGTAGAGATAAAATTCTGGAACCGGGCCTGAGTTAAGATGCAATAATAAAAAGCTCAACACAAATGGTTTTAAAAACAATGAGAAAATTTACTAATAGAACTTGACAGCCTAAAGGCAGACCTGAATGCAGGCATAGTTTGACCCAGTGGCTCAGGATTTTTCCTGGCTTCTGAGATTCATGTTGTCCACCCTGCCCCTGTGTTTCAGCAGCTAGAGACAACATACCCATGCTACCACCCCCCAGAGAGGGAAGGTCTCCTCTGGGGCTCCTGCAGAAGAGACAGAATGCTTATTTCCCAGAATCGCCTACAATTGTCTTCTGATGTCTCATTGACCTAAACTTGGTAGTGTGCTCATCCATGATAAACCAATCATTCTGGCCAGAGAAACTGGAGAGCCGATTATCTTAGGTTCATCAGGGCCCACCCCTAGAAATAGAAATGAGGCCAAGCCCACCCAAACGGTATCATTGGGAATGGGGACAGGGAACTTCCTCAAAGGAAAGTTTGGGTGCTTGGGGGAGGAGAAAGGGGAGTGGATGCTGGGAAATCAACAAACAAAAGTCTACCACAGTTTCTGAGGAAAAGGGAAAGCAGTTGAAAGAAGGTATGCATGTGCTGAGGTGGGGTTCTGATGAGTGTGGAGCAGAGGAATTTGTAGTGGCTTCATGCCTCATGGTTTTAGGATTGTCCTCAGCAGCTCAAAGTAGGCTCGTTGTAGGAAGAGAGAAAGTGAACAATGGGATTGATTCAAAATTGGAAGTTTGCCAGGTACATGTAAGGACAACTGGGCAAGATCTGAGTTGAGGGTAATAGAGTGGTTGAAGTGATGGATGGGGAAAGAAGGGAATTTGGAAGGGAGCTGATAGATTAGGATAAAATGGAGTGCTTCAGGGACTGAATGTTCAGATGAACTCAGAGGGGGAGGGATGGGAGAGGGGAGTGGGGGACACATACAGGAGACAGCAAGCAAGATATAGTGAGCTAGAGATAAAAGCTAATGAGAAAGGATGAGGGTAAAATATTGGCATTTAAAATTCAGAGGTCATTTAGAAAATAAAATTCAGAGGGAGATACTGATGGCAAGGGGTTTCCTGGGTTCTATTTTCTAAATGAACACATCATAATTCACACATGACAAATTATAGTAGGCTTTATGGCAACACAACAAACATTGAAAAGCCCAAACCAGCCTCAGAAATCTGAGAAATTTCCCTGGAGTTTCATCTTCCTGGATGTCATGTCCCCTAAATATCAGTCCAGCTGGGCTCTTAGTTCAGAAGGGCTCCTGGGGGCTATTCGCCCCATTCCCTTCATCTTCAAAATTGAGTCCTTATAACTTAGGCCACTTCACAGTTTTCCTTTAACCAGGGGCTCTGGAAAAGTGTTTGTTGTTGTCTTTTTCTTCCAAAGATGGGTTAGGCCACTTTGGCTCTTGGGACAGAAAGAATGGAAAGGGAGGATGCTAGGTATCCAACACAATGTATGTCTACTTTTTATTTTAATTAAACACTCTGAGCTAAGGAGATCTGCATAGAATTTCTATAGAATGAGCAAGTGAGATGACTTAGATGGAATTTGAAGTACTAGTTGACCAGCTGGCCCAACCACTGACATGCTCTAAATTAAATCCAGTTATTTAAATATATAGACCATCAGTTTCTTCATATGGCAATGAGTTTAGTAATGGCTTCATACCAGAGATCAGCAAACTTTTTCTGTGAAGAACCGGAGAGTAAGTATTTTAAGTTTTGTGGGTCATACAGTCTGATTTGATAACTAACTCTGCTGCTGTAGCATGAAAGCAGCACAGAAAATATGTCAATGAATAAGTGTGGCTGTGTTCAATACAGCTTTATTTACAAAAACAGTTGGTCACAGACTTAAGTATAAAATGTAAAACTAAACTCTAGAAAATAACATAGGACAAAGCCTCGGATGACTATGGTTGCCATAGATGACTTAGATACAACACCAAAGGCATGATCTATGAAAGAAATAATTGATGAGCTAGACTTCATTAAAATTAAAAACTTTTACTCTACAAAAATCAATGTTAAAAAAAGCCACAGACTTGGAGAAAATATTTGCAAAAGAAAATCTAGGGGTGCCTGGGTGTCTCAGCGGGTTAAACCCTCTGCCTTCGGCTCAGGTCATGATCCCAGGTCCTGGGATCGATTCCCGCATTGGGCTCTCTGCTCAGCAGGGAGCCTGCTCCCCCCTCTCTATCTGCCTCTCTGCCTACTTGTGATCTATCTGTCAAATAAATAAATAAAAAATCTTAAAAAAAATCTAATAAAGAACAGTTATCCAAAATATATAAAGAACTCTTAAAATTCGGTAAGAAAACACATACCCCAATTTAAAAATGGGCCAAAAATCATAACAGATACCTTCCCAAAGAAGATGTACAGATGGCAAGTAAACACATGAAAAGACGCTTAACATCATAGGTCACCAGGGAAGTGCAAATTAAAACCACAGTGAAATGCTAGTACACATCTATTATAAAGGCCAAAATTTAAGACATTGACAACACCAAATGCTGGCAAGGATGTGGAGAAACAAACTCATTCATTGCTGGTAGAAATGAACAATGATACAGCCACTTTGGAAGACCATTTTGTGTTCCTACAAAACCAAACATATTCTTATAATACAATCCAGTGATCATGTTCCTTAGCTTACCCAAAGGGGTTGAAAACTTACGTTCACACAAAAGCCTGCACACAAGTGTTTATAGCAGGTCTATTCATACTTGTCAAAACTTGGAAGCAACCAAGATTTTTCAGTACATGAATAGATGAAAAAACTGTGGTATATCTATGCAATGGGTTATTATTCTCTGCTAAAAATAAATGAGCTATCAAGCCATGAAAATATATGAAGGAACCCGAAATATATATTACTAAGTGAAAGAAGCCAATCTGAAAAGGTTTACAAATGGTATGATTCTAACCCCAAATGATAATTTGGAAAAGGCAAAACCATAGGTGGTTGCCAGGAGTTATGGGAGGAGCAGAGAAGGGGCTGGGGAGGGATGAGCCAGCAGAGCACAGAAGAATTTTAGGGCAGTAAAAAAACTCTGTAGGATACCAGAATGATGGATACATATCATTATGCATTTGTTCAAATCCACAGAATGTAAAAGGCAAAGAATGAATCATAAATATGGACTTTGGGTAATTGTGATGTATCAATGTAGGTTCATCACTTGTAACAAATATACCACTCTGATGTGAGATGGTGATAATAGGGGAAGGTATAGGGGGCAGGAGGCATATGGTAAGTTTTTCTGGTTTCCCCTGCATTTGTGAACTTAAAACTACTCTTTATTTTTTTTTAAAGATTATTGGGACTCCCCAAGGAGCTGGGAGCCCGATGCGGGACTCGATCCCGATCCCGGAAGTCCGGGATCATGACCTGAGCCGAAGGCAGCCGCTCAACCACCTGAGCCACCCAGGCGCCCTTAAAACTACTCTTAAAAAAAAAAAAAAGTCTTAAAACAGGTAGCAGGCAGGATTTGACCTCTGAAGTATAAAAAGGGCTGTGGGGAAAAACATGTAGCCTATGTTCCTTGGGTCCCCTTGACCTAGCTTTGGCCACTTACAGGGGACTTCTGGGAGGCCCAGTGGAGGTCTCAAAGCTTCTAATACATGTAGCACATAGTATTTCCCCCCTGTTCCTCTCCCCCACCTACATGATGTTAGTAACTAAGACCTGTTTTGTGATGTGAATGACCATCTGCCTTTAGATGTGCCTACCCCTGCACCCGGTGCAAACCTTACTACTGGATAGTGGCACCATGTGCTGCCAAAAATTACACAAATTACACTATGTTCATAGCTAATAAGCTTGAAAGTCTCTCTTATGCTAACATCTAATAGCAGGCTTTTAAAAAATATAATAGGTAAGCTGGTATCCCCTTGGGCCTGATGTAATAGGGAGCAGTTTAAGTTGGGAGTGGCATAAAGGTAAGGTTGATGTATTTAGCTAGGGTATGTATTGCTAGGTACTATAACTGATGAGTTTTTATTGTCAAGCCACTAAAAAGTCACTGGTTTTCATTTATTATAATTCATTGCATATTGGGGCAGGAAGAAGAGAATTTCTGCTCTGCATAATTATTCAAGGACCTGATTGCCTTCCATCATAGGACTTCATTGCCTTTCTCTACATCCAACCAGTGCTGGAAAAGGGTGGGAAAAGAGAGGCCATAAAGAACTGTGTGAGGAGGTTTTATGGGCTATATCTAGAGATGACAACATCATTTCCATCCATGTTTCATTGGCCCACTCATTTATATGGCCAAACATAACTGCAAAGGAAGTTGGAAAATACAGTCAAACTATGGGTCTAGACAAGGAAGAAAGGTTTGTTGAATGTATAGGAAGACTATGACACCTGGGGACAAACTCAGTGGCATCATTACCCTCTAAACAAACATTTTTCCCAGGTGACAACTGAGACTGAATTACTGTTGGAACACAATCCTTTATGGGTCTCCTCCTCTGAGCAAAGGCATTGACAGCACTCTGGACTATCTTCCCACTGGCATCCTACAAACATCCTTGAAAGATGGAAATAGTGTCTCCCTCTGTAATAGAGCACACATTTGGTGTCCAGGATAATAAAGATAATGTCTCCCTTTGAGGCAAAGGTTCAGCACATTTGCTTGCAGCCCTTTTAAAGACTAGAGTTTCTTAAGTTTGGGATTTCTTGAGGGGGTGACATAAATGTGTTTTGGGCTCAACATTCACCTGGGCCTAGCCCTACATTGTCCCATGGCACTCGGTGGGCAAGGAGAACCAATGCAAACATGTAGCTCAGATTGCCCGCTGTTCTGGTAGTAATAAAGTCTCTTGTCCAAGCATTCTGTGCCTTCTGGAAGCAACCATCAAACTTTGCCAGACCAAGTGATTAGCTTGCAAGTAAGGCAAAAATCTCAGACCCTTCACAGTTTTTGAGAGTTATCTGTTCAAATGTACCATGGTCAACACCCAGTAGATGCCTCTGGCTCATCAGCCATCTCTAGCCTTAGGGAACACCAGGTAGATCTGGCTCAGGCTTAAGATGAATACCTTGTGCTCAGTTAAATGAAGTGATTTTGGAGATAATGGTATAAACTGTGAAGCCCCTTGGGACAGGTGACCTACTATTAGGGCCTCAACATTATGTAACTCCAAGACACTATTCACATCATAGTTTGTGAACATGCAATGTGGCCGCTCTATTACAATATTTGATCATATCTAACACCATCCATGGTAAAATGCACCATTATATTAGGCGCCACTGAAAAAGCAAAAAGCTGCCAATGGTTTAAATGTAACAAAATGTTCTCATTATTTTGATTTTTTTACTGTATTCATCAAAAGAGCTATTTTATATTTAGATTTATCATTGATCAACCTCATATATACCAAGGGAGGAAAATAACTACCCCTATTCAACATTGCACAGGAGGGTCTAGCCAGTGCAACAAGGCAAGAAAGAAATAAAAGTCATAACGATTAGAAAGAAATAACACTGTTTGCAGATTACATGATTGTCTATATAAAAAATCCCAGAGAATCTAAAAATAAGTTACTAGTGAATTTATCCTGGTTGGAAGATACAAGGTGAATATACAAAAATCAATTTTATTTCCATACATTACCAAAGAACTAGAAATTTAGAAATATACCATTTACAATAGCATTAAAAAGGCTCATGAAATATTTATAGATAAACCTTGCATATACCTGCTTTATGCTTAAAACTATAGGAGAGTGGTGAGAGGAATAAAAATGACCACCTAAATAAAATACAGAGAGGTACTGTGCTCATGGATCAGAAGATTGTTAGAGATCCATTTGAGGACAACTGGTATCTTAAATTCAACACAATCCCCAAATCCCACATTTTAGCAGGTTTTTTTTTTTTTTTTTTTAAGAAACGGGGAAGCTGATGCTAAAATTTTATGGCAGAGCAAAGTGACAATAGCCAAAATAATTTTGAAAAACAAGAACAAAGTTGGAGGACTTGCACCATTTAATATCAGGATTTACTATAAAACTATAACCATTAAGATAATTTGGAACTGGCAAAAATATAGACAAGTAGATCAATGGCACAGAACAGAAAAAAAGACACAATGTTATTGATTTTCAATAACAGTTGAAAAGCAATTAAATGAAGAAAGTTTTTCAAGGAGTGATAATGAAACAACATTAACCCATACTTTGCATCATATACAAAAGTTAACTTGAAATAGACTATAAACCTAATTGTAAAAAATAAAGCCTACAAAACTTCTATAGGAAAGATAAAATCTTTGTGAGCTTGAGTTTGGCGAAGATTTCCTAAGATACAAAAAAGAGCAAGATTTCCCAAGATACCATAAAAGAAAAAAAAACTTGACAAATTGGACTTCATAAATATTAAAAAGCATACTCTTTGAAAGACAATAAAATAAAATGAAAAGAAAGGCTGCAGACTAAGATAATATTTGCAAACACATATCTGATAAAAGATGTTTGGAATATATAAAGAACCCTCACAACTCAATAAGTATAATCCAATTAAAAGTGATTTGAACATGCATTTCATCAAAGGGAATATATAGATAGCAAATAGGCCCATGAACAGATGCCCAACACCATTAGGGAAATGCTAATTAAAACCACAGTCAGATACCACTACAAATGTATGCAATGGCTACAGTTTTTAAAAGCTGATCATACCACGAGCTGGTATTGTAGAGTGACTGGCATTTTCATTTATTGTTCCTGGGAATGTACAATGGTGCAGACATTTTTTTAAAACAATTCAGCAGCTTGTTATAAAGTTAAATATATACTTACCATATGACCAGCAACCCTACTTGAAGTTTTTACCCATGAGAAATGAAATTATATATCCATACAAAAACCTATACCTGAACATTTTAACTTTTTCATAATTGACAAACAATAGAAAACAAACTGTGGAATCCTTGCTACTTAGCCATAAAAAGGAATGAACTACTGATAAATGCAAAAACATTAGATGAAAGAAGCTACATTTAAAATGGTGCATGACGTTATAGAAAAGGCAAAACAATAGAGATAGAAAATAGATCAGTGGTTGCCAAGGGCTGGGAGTATGGGTGAGGGATTTACTATGAAGAGGCATGGAGAAACTTTCAAACTATTCTATCCCTTGATTTTAGTGGATATATGACATACATTTTTATCAATCCATAGAACTGCGTACCTGAAAAGGGTAAATTTTACTATATGTAAATTACACCTCAATAAATCTGAAATTTTTAAGAATTGGTTAAAACATCACTAAACTTCCCCCCTTAGAATCCAAGTCCTTTGAGTTATTTTCAATGGAGAATTGATGTCCGAGTTTTCCACACTTTATTATCCTCTGAGTAATCTGGAGCTCTGGTAATATTTTAAAGAATGTTCCAATATTGTCACTGGGATTTTTTTTCCCCAAGCTGCCAATGCTCATTCTTTCTTTTGATGCTGGCATTTTATTGATTTTACTAAAACTGTAAAATTTTGGCAGACAACAGCCTGGATTCATTTCTGGTGGCATTTTGGACAACTGCAGCTCTTTAAATGGTCAACAAACCATTTAGAGACAATGGGAATGAGGGCTGACGTCTAAGTTTGTGCATGGACAGACAAAAACAGCTATGTCGTGGCTGCCGCCTGGATAACAACAGTTATAAGAATTGGTCAACTTCAGAAATATTAATATGTGAAAAATGCTCATTTTCAAACTGGCAAGATACATTATTACTGGAAGAAGTCTACATGGGGAAGCTGAACTCCAAATGTCCTTTTGAAAATCCTATGGAGGGCAGTGACATGATGGAATATTTTAAACGGATCTTTAATTTTTTCAGAGAACTACATTTCCAATTATTTTAGGTAATGTGTATATAGGATATAAAATCATAATGCAACACCTAATACAGTAAAAAGGTCCTCAGACACCAAGTTCCCCACCTAAGAGATAACCACAGTTGGGGGCCCGTATGTCTGAACTATTTAAGAAAGATCATTCTGGCAACAAGGCAGAGAATTAAGAAGGGGGGACAAAAAGCTATCTGTTAACTAAAAGTAAGGGCAATAGTCCAGGAGAAGAACAAGAAAGGCATATATTGAGTATATACCTATGAAGGTATAGCATTGAGAGTTGTATTTAGCTATAAATATAAGCAATCTGAAAAACAGTGACTTAAGACAAAGGCTTATATTTTTCTAATATAAAACAAGATCAGGGGTGGGCATTTCAGGACTGACTGTAGTTGCTCCTTATTATTAATGCTCAGACCTCTTCCATATTTCCATTCTAGTAGCCTTAGAAGATTGTTTCTATCTTCAGGTTTGCCTCAAGGTTACAAAATGGCCAGTCCTGCTCCAGCCTTCACATTTGTATACCAAAGGAGAAGGAAAAAGGAAGGAGAAAAGCGCATTTGCTTGATTTTGTCCATATATTCTAATTCGTATTGATTCTCTGCCTTTCTCCTGCTCCATCTTCTCTGTGTCAGCAGGCTGGCCTGTGTGGGCTACATCAGTGATCACCTTGCCCTTGGCTTTCTGATGGGTCCAACTAATAGAGATCCATGACAGGAGATTAGAATATGAGAAAAGAATGAGTTTAGGATTATTTTTTCCCCCTGACTCCTTTCCTACAGTCACATCTGGCTGGCTGCATCTCTCTACCTATTCTCAGGGCAGTCTGCCCTACCTTACCAGTTCAGAAATAGTAATGATAACAGCTCAGCTGATTCTAATCTTATGCTCCAATGCTGTTCTTCATGATTTCCATACATTCTGCCAACACCTTTAACAATAATCCCATTACGTAGAAAACCTCCCCATGTTATCCTAATTTCAGTGTGTCATCTGTTTCTTTGCTGAATCCCTGAAGGATACAAGACACAAGCCAACTGAGTCAACTCCTTTTAAGAAGGTTTCCTAGGGGTGCCTGGGTAGCTCGGTGGGTTAAAGCCTATGCTTTCGGCTCAGGTCATGATCCCAGGGTCCTAGGATCGAGCCCCACATTGGGCTCTTTGCTCTGCAGAGAGCCTGCTTCCTTCTCTCTCTCCCTGCCTGCCTCTCTTGCCTACTTGTAATCTCTGTCTGTCAAATAAATAAATAAATAAATAAAATCTTAAAAAAAGAAAGAAGGTTTCCTGAAAGGTTCACCCAACAATTTTTACTTACACTTAGAAGTTATTCAAATGACATATTCATAGTGACATAGTAGGGATAGATAGGTAGCTTATTGTTGATTTTTGGGGGACTGATAATTAGTAATGAAGAAGGAAGATTGGATATTGAGTAGGCAGCTAGATGTCTCTGTCATGAGAGGGAATAGAGGGGAAAAATAAAGATGTACTATAAGAAACAAAATTTGTAACTAACTCAACTAAGGAGAGAAATGCACCAATAATCATTGGATTTCTAGGAACACCTGGGTGGCTCAGATGGTTAAGCTGCTGCCTTCAGCTCAGGTCATAATCCCAGGGTCCTGGGGTGGAGTCCCACATTGGGCTCCTTGCTCAGTGGGGAGCCTGCTTCTCTCTCTGCCTCTGCCTGCCACTCTGCCTGCTTGTGTTCTCTCTCTCTCTCTGACAAATAAATAAATAAATAAAATCTTTTAAAAATAATCATTGGATTTCTAGTAATAGTCACATCTTAGATGTGACTGTCAAACTCATAGGCCTCTGCCCTTGAGGATCCCAACTGTTAAAGGTTTTTTTAAGCGTGTTTTTGCCCCATCATAGAGCCCCTTGTAGAATCTGATTAAAAAATAGAACTTTCCCTATGAAAATATATGCATAAATTATAATTTATATTTATATACACATACATATTTACATATAAAAATAATTTTATATATAATATAAATTATAATTTATAATACATGCACATTTAACTTAATACTTTTCCTACATATAGATCCAATGCAATAAGATTAATCTCCATATGTGTGTGTATACGTACACACATTTATGCACGCACACACATGCACACATACACACATGTACACTATATATATACGCATATAAAAATATACACACACATTACACACAGGTGCATGCATGCACACACACATACGTGTATATATATGTATATATATGTATGTAGCTTAGATGTGTCCTAGAGCTAAAGTACCTAAGTTTGAATCCTGGTTCCAATATGTGCCAGCTGTGTGCCCTTGCACAAGTTAACTGTTAGCTAGCCTCTGTGTGCTTGTTTCCTTCTCTCTAAGGTGGGTGTGGTGGTGGTGAAAATACACCTGGCAGACTTTCTAGTCCCTGGAGCATGAATAGCTGAGGGCCCCAGCTGCTGCACTTTGGAATCCATCATGGCATCTGTGACAAGGTCCTCTCTTTCATGGCCTTCTCTCCAGCAATGACTGAATATGACAGGGATAATAAGGGAGGTCTATGGGTCATATGGGACTCCTTTGTCAGTCAACATTAGCTCAAAGACACCCCCAACAGCGCCGCTAAACCTTACTAAGACTGCTCTGAAGTCTAAGACCCTTCAGCCCATGTTCCCTCACTTTGTTTTTTACCCAAGTTTAGACTTTGACTATGGTCTAATGATTCTCCCAGACTTCACCAGCCTTTCCCCCACATCCCCCATTTTCTTTTTCATACGCACCTTTCTTAAAAAATTTTTGTACATTTACTCTGGTCTGGGAATCTTCTTGGAGGACACAAACTGGAAATAATAGTATCTATCTCATCTAGTTGTTGAGAGGATGAAAGAGTGAACTCATGTAATGTGTTTACAATAGTGCTTGATAAATAGTAATAGCTCAGGCCATTTTAGTTGTTATATTAAAGACAGACCAGGGGGTGCCTGGGTGGCTAAGATAGCTAAGCATCTGACATTGATTTTGGCTCAGGTCATGATCCGAGGGTCCTGAGGTGGAGCCCCATGTTGGGGCTTTCCACTTTGGTTGTAAAGACTGCTTAAGACTCTCTCTCTCTGCCCCTCTACCACCCCCCACGTGTACACGCGCCCTCCTTCTTGCTTGAAAAATACAGTCCACATCTTACATTTCTAGCAGTAGAGCAGATTAGTTAATCCCCAAAAAACCTTCCATTATAAAATACCATGATGAAATATAGAAAACAGTCTTCTAAATGCATAGCAGAAGTTACAAGAAAATAATATAAACCCTATGGGCAAAAATGAAGGAAACTAAAAACCAGAGAAGTGGTCTTGAGTTCACACTACATCTGTCCCCAGAGAATTTGAAGCCTTTGAACATAAAGCTGAAAACTGTCAAAGAGCTACTATACCTTCAGAAAAAGGGTGCGAACTGAAAGTCAAACCATCTGCAAAGAGGGATATTGAGGAAAGTTATTTATCTTTACTTGTATCTGGATAAAGGGAAAACCCCTCCCGGGGGACCTGCCCTCCCTAATGGCAAAGTTTGGCATTTATACCACTTTCATGGCTAAGAACTTCCAAGCTAATAATATCTGTGACAAAATGAATACAAGTCCTCTCTGGAGGGACAAACCCTCAGGTAAGTATTCTCAGGGTTTCCTTCAATATAGTCTTGCTGAAGATAAACTCACAATCAAAAAAAAAAAAATCACAGCACAAACAAGAAAATAATCCACCATAAGTGAGAGTTAGCAATATGCAGAGCAGGATTAGATTCCCAACAACTTAAGGCAGTTATTTTAGTCTCTGGCTGGTAGATATATTAAAAACAAAGAATAGACTTTTTAAAAGCACGAGGAAAGATTGGGATTCTCAAAAAATAAAAAAAATTTAAAGGCTCTTATCTGACGGTCTCTAGAAAGCAAAACCTGAGGCAAAGATTAGGGTGCTGATATTGTTCAGGAGATAAAGTCCACTGAGCCAAAAGCAAGAAACAATAGAGGATGAAGTAGGGCCAGAGAAGATGTGAAGCAACGTGATGTGATGCATCACAGTTCTGGCCACTGTTTCTTGAGAAGCCGTGAAGAGGCAGTTGGTTACTTAGCAGACATTTTGTTTAGCACCCAGGACTTTTCTGGACAGTTTAAAAAACAAAACAGAAAAAAACCAAAAAACCCCACAAAAAAACAAACAAAAAAAGTTAAAAACAAAAACAAAAACAAAAAACCCCACCTGTGATTGGAAGGAAGAAGGGAGAATTTATCTGTCCAGCTACTTCCTGTTTTCCATTTCCCATTGCTCAAATTCCTATCCATGGAGAGCTAATCCACAAGTGTTGCATTATTCATCTTTTTTTTAAAAGATTTTATTTTTAAATAATGTCTATACCTAACGTGGGACTCAAACTCACAACCCTAAGATCAAGAGTCACATGTTCCACCAACTGAGCCAGCCAGGTGCCCCAGCATTATTCATCCTTAGATGCCACTCAGTCATCCTTTGATTCCACTTAGGAAACCAGATCTTCTGTCTGGAAGTAGAATGGCAACTTGGTGCAGACACCCCTGGCATGTGCAGTGTGGAAAGAAATGCAATCAGTCACAGGCCTCCTGCCAGCCCAGGGAGCTCAGCAAAAGCAGAATGCCTGCACACTCCTGTGAGCTGCTGGGGGCTGGATGAACTTTGAGAACAAGGAAGGCATTGTGACTCTGATGTGGGAATGATCCAGTCAGTGAAATTCTTAAACACTTCCCAGTGGATAGATTAAAGAGCACACTAGATACAGATAAAGCTAAAATTGTAGACTGGAAGAGATCATTTAAAAAGTTACATGTTTGTGTTATATTCTAGATAAAGAAATCAGGGGCACCTGGGTGGCTCAGTGGGTTAAAGCCTCTGCCTTCAGCTCAGGTCATGATCCCTGGGTCCTGGGATGGAGCCCCACATTGGGCTCTCTGCTCAGTGGGGAGCCTGCTTTCCCTTCTCTCTGCCTGCCTCTCTGCCTACTTATGATCTCTCTGTCAAATGAATAAATAAGATCTTTTAAAAAAAAAGCTTTAGATAAAGAAATCAGAACGAGGGGAAGGGAGAGGGAGGGAAAGAAACGTGGAAGACAGAGTAAAAGGTCCAATGAATACCCAACAAGAATTTCAGAAGGTGAGATTAGAGAGAATGAGCAAGGATTACATTGATTAAAAGTGTGAAGCCTTACTTTCAGTTTCAATGTGAGACTTTTGATGTCCAAGAACAGCTTTTATGCACAAAGAAGGTTATTTTCATTGGGGTTTAATTTTTTAAACTTATTACAATTATAAATACAAAAGTCTAGTTTGTCCAAACCTCTAAATTTATCTTATAAATTTTAGTATACTATTTTAATTCAGTAAATTTTATATAAAATAGAAATAATTTTCATGGAAACTTTAATATAAATTGGGCTGAGTACTTAAGGGAATTTGACTTTGATTAATGTTAAATAAGCTTGTGTTAAACAGACTAATTACCTTTAAATACTTTATTTATAAATTTTTAAAAAGATTTTTTGTTTATTTATTTGAGAGAGAGATAGAAAATGAGAAGGAGAGAGCATGAGAGGGGAGAGGTCAGAGGGGGAAACAGACTCTCTGATGAGCAGGGAGCCAGAGGCGGTACTTGATCCCAGGACTCCAGGATCATGACCTGAGCTGAAGGCAGTTGCTCAACCAACTGAGCCACCCAGGTACCCGTTATTTATAAATTTTATGTGTTCAATTTTCTTTAAGAACTGAGAATGTCGGGGTGCCTGGGTGGCTCAGTGGGTTAAAGCCTCTGCCTTCGGCTCAGGTCATGGTCCCAGGATCCTGGAATGGAGCCCCACATTGGGCTCTCTGCTCAGCAGGGAGCCTGCTTCCCTTCCTCTGTCTCTCTGCCTGCCTCTCTGCCTACTTGTGATCTCTGTCTGTCAAATAAATAAATAAAATCTTTAAAAAAAAACTGAGAATGTCTACAGTCAATAAACTCAAGACCCAAAAGTCTAAGCTTTCCCATATTATTAAACAATTCTTTAACATAAGTTCTCTTAACCCCTCCATATTCTATGAACTGAGTCACTTCCTTTTATACCATTCAACTACAATCAAGTATTTAATTTGGAATCACAGGCCAATTTGTCATATACTTTAATATGCCAGATTCAATTATAGTTTACAAGTATTTTAAATACCACAGAGATTATTTTGAATGCAACACAAAATAATGCCAAGAGTTTGATATACTATATAATTTCTCTGTCTCTGGAGTTAAGAGACATAATCCACTAAGCTTTACTGTAACTTCAGATTCATGATGAGAATGATTGTCGCCTGAGGCAAGCTGGGTTGCTTATTGGACAGACACATTTAGTGCAGTGAGGCCAAGCCTGCTGCCTATGCCCAGTAGGATTCTTTCTGGATCATAGATTGACATACTAAGTCCAGTTTTAGTAATTTTGAAATTATAGGAGAGTCTATACCCTTCAGGTGGGGTTGTTACCTTCTGTTTCAATTATACAATCACGCTTTTTGTAACCTCTTCCAGTTCTGATTACCTGATTTGATCATCTAAATACCATAACCTCCAAACAGATGGCAGATGACTTTGTTCACTAATCTCATTATTACCTGATTGAACTCTGTATTTTCATTTTTTCCTATGTTTTTGGGGTATAACGTTTTAGCAGAATCCAGGTATATTCTGCTTATTTTTTTTAACTGGCTTTATGAGCACAACAATCCTGAATGGCACAAATAAAATACGTACACATTTAGACACACTGAAGTGCAGAAGAACAGCAAAGACAAAGAGAACATCTTAGAACAACCAGAGCTTTCTGTGCCAATAACAGTCCTGCAAACATGGTGAGTGTACCTAAAACCCAGTGAAGTTTGCATGAAAAGTGTGGCAAGCACCAACCCCACAGAGTGATACAGTAAAAGAAAAGCATGGATTTTCTGTATGCTTAGAGAAAGTGGTAGTATGTAAGGAAGCAGAGTGGCTATGGTGGGCAGACTAAGTCAATTTTCCAGGAAAAAAGCTAAAGCCACAAAAATGATTATACTGAGGTTTGACTATATTAAGCCCAACTGCAGATGGAAGATAATTCTGCTATTCAGAAGTGCAAAGATTTTGAAATGGGAGGATTTAAGAAGAGAAGGAGCCAAAAACTCAGTTCTAAATTCTATCCTTTGATTTATTATGAAGACAATAAAATCCTGAGATTCTGTCAAAAACAATAGAAAAATGACAAATTACTAATGTGGAATAATAATGACTTTTGATAAATAGCAGGCTTCTAATCAACATCACTTGAATATTATCTTTGCAGTACTGACAGTAAAAATGAACCTATAATTTTATACCCAGTCAAGCTATTATTCAGAAATGGGGAAGCAAAAGTCATTTTCAGAAAGAAAAACTAAACTCCATAACAGACACTTACTGAAAAACACTTCTGAGCTGCTCTCTATGAACACTCTTGATAATTGTTATCTGAAATACAGGAATAAAAAAGATTTGCATAACAAAGTATACTTTTCAACCTCAATATCAAAATTCATTATCCAAAACTAGGAACCGAACAATTCAAATAGTGATGAAAATTTACATTCAAGGAAGAAATTAACCCACAAAGAAGTGAGATTAAGAACAAAGGATGGTCAAGGAAATTGATAAATATATGGGTGAATCAAAGTATTCATTGCTTGTTTAAAATAGCAATCACTAGTTTTTTGAGGTGCCTGGGTGGTATAGTCAGTTGTGTGCCCGATTCTTCACTTTAGCTTGGGTCACAATCTCAGGATTCTGAGATCAAGCTCCGAGTCAGGCTCTGTGCTCAGCATGGAGTCTGCTTGGGTTTCTCTCTCTCCCTCTGCACCACTGTCCCCTAGCTCAGCACATGTGCATGCACTCTCTAACATAAATCAATAAATCTTTAAAAATAAATCACTCTTAAAAAAATAATAAAAAATAAAAATAAATCACTCTTTGTAGAGGTATACGTGTAACTAATGTAACTTAAATGTAACTAAAATATATGCTGAGAACATGTAAAGTAAACTAGATGATGGGAATGAAGAGTTCAAGGTTGTGGCAAAGAGCAGGAAGAGTTTGGGAATATTGATTATAGTAGACACTAGATATTCTACCTGTATCCTCTCTGCCTACCCAAGTTCATGGGTAGCTGTGGGAGACTGTTTTTCGAACAGGTCCCTTTTCCATGCCTGATGGCTTTCTCCTGCACTGTAGACCTTTCTCTGACTGGAGGTTCAGGGATAACTTTCAACCACTGAGGGAGTCAGTAGATAAATGCCCAACCTCCTTATCTCTTGGCAGGACAATTCTGAGTCAAGTTCCACTTGGTTGTTCAGAGGGTTTGATCTCCTGTTACCCACAAAAATAACCTGCTTGTGAGTGTTTCCCCGTATTGTCTTTTCTCATTTCCTGACTCACTTTCTTATATTCCCTTGTTTGTCTTCCTGATGTCACTTCACAAATGCCGATGGGCCAAGGTCTGGTTTCAAGGGCAACTTTTGGAAGATCCAACCTAAGACACTGATTAGTTTTAGAAATGAATTCAGGTATGCTTGTTACAATTTTAAGAGAAATTACACAAATGATACAGATAGAATGTGTAACTGCCAAACAAATATAGGTGAAAAAAAGGAAATTAAAAAACCCTTAATAACATTGGGGAGGTTATATGCTAAGGTGAATGCCGTGAAATGTGTAAGACTGATGATTCACAGACCTGTACCCCTGGGGCAAATAATACATTATATGTTAAAAAAAAATTTTTTAAAAACCCTTAATAAGTTCATAAAGATAGAGAAGGGAGGGGAGAGAAACAAGAAATAAAAGAGTAAATATCATTTCATAGAATCTAAGTTGACATAACCTGTAAAATACACCTAGGTTTTACATGCTACTAAGAAGTAAAAGCTGCTAATTACAAGTCAGTTAGAAGTATTCTAATTTCAAAGATGTTAAAATATGGGGAAAATGTCTGTTTTATAATGGATGAACTCTTGTAACACAAAACACAGATGAAGGGGCTAACACTATTTAAAAGATCAGATTGTCTAATTCGATTATATTTTTAAAATTTAACTGTAGGCAAATTCATAAGAGACTTACTTCAAGCACAAAGAAAACAAAGGTCACACATAAAAGAACTGAAAAAAATACCAGGCAAATATTAACCAAAACAAAGCTGGAATAGGTATCTCAAAAAATGAGATAAAGACATTATCTCCAGAAACACTTTTTGCTTTAAAGAGGGTCACTTTATTGATCAAATTTCAATTCATAAGGAAGATATGTTTCCAAAATTATATACCCAAAACATAGCCTCAAAATATATAATGCAAAAAATTCAGAGAATTACAAGAAAAATGTCTAATTCTACACTAGAAGAGAATTTTTCACATAACTTAGTACTGACACATCAAGCAAAGTTAAAACATGTGTAGATAATAGTAATGTAACACTTGTGATATAATGAACATATATTGAACCCTATCTCCCAAATTAAGAAACATAAATTTTGCTCAAACACGAATGGAACACTTAGGAAAATATCGGGCCACAAAACAAGTCTCCAAATGCTAAAAGAATCAACATTAGATTATATTACCTGACCATAGTACAATTCAGATAGAAAGCAATAGCAAAAAGATCATACAAAAATATTTAGAAATTTAAAAATCACACTGTGAAGTAGTTTGGATCAAAGAGAATAATGTAAGGGACATTAGGAAATATTTCAGCTGAATAATAACAAAAATCTACATATCGAAAACTCATGGGGTGCAGCTAAAGTAGTACCTTTAGAGAAACTTACAGCCTCATTCTCAAAGAAGTCAATTTATGAGTTAATCATCCAACTCAAATTAGGAAGAGAACAGAGTCCAGAGTAATTAAATGGGGATAATAAAGATAAGATCAGCAATTAATTGTGGTAGATTGAATTATGGGTCTCAGTTTTTCACTTTCCTGTAGTAGGATTATATATTCACACCTTTCACCCACAATAAGAGAATACTACAAAGTTATCAGGCATAATATACTTCTTTGCCCCAATTGAAAAGGGGCTTCACCATCAAAATTTGTTTAGCCAAAGGAATGTTAGAAAATTTGATAGGAACAGGAGACTTCCATATGTTTGCCCAATTTAGTTTGGTTTCTTGTATGCCTGGCATTCACCATGAGAAGAACATTCCTGGGCAATTGCTGGTCCAGCCCAAGGAGGATAGGACCTAAACAGAACCTGTAACTTGGGAGCATAGAGACTGGATTTCAGCCTCTTCCAGCTCAGAGCAGCTGACTCATAGAATTGTTTAAATTCTGAGTTTTGGCTTGTTAGGAAATATTACCACAACAATAACTAGTTCACTCATAAAACCAAAGGTATAGCAGAGCATTACCAAACCTAAAATCTGATCTTCTGAAAAGACAACTGTCACAAACTTTTGCCAAATATAATGGAAGGAGGTGGGAGCGGGGTGGGGGGAAGATGGAGGAACCGGAGGGAAGAGATAGACAAGAACAAACAACCAAAATGATGAACAAAAAAAGGCATGTAACCATAGATATATCAGAGAACTTTGAAAAGGAAGAATGCTGCGAACAATTTCATGCCAATGAGTTTAAAAGCTTAGATGATGCCCTAGAAAAACAAGTCATTGAAATCAACTAAAAGAAAAAAAATGTATAACACCTGAAACTAATATAACATTATGTTAACTAACTGGGGAGAAAGAGAGAGAGAAGGGAGGGAGGGGAAGAGAGAGAGAGAGAAATAGAAAATCTGAATAGGCTTATAACTACTTTCTAAATGAACCAGTAATTTAGACTTCTGATAAAATAGATGGAGTAGATTATGGTTAAATATATTTTCTCCTATTCCTTCCTCTGGAAGCTGAAAGAAGGTAGGGGTGTGTGTGTGTGTGTGTGTGTGTGTGTGTATAGTCTATCTCCAAGATTTGAAGCTATATACTCCAGAAACCAAAAAGCCAATGGGTACAGACAAAGAATGTCCCAATGTCATGCCTTCTCTAGCCACAGAAGCAGGAAAGGGGCAGCCTAGCAAAAGCAACAATTTTTGATCAATAACTACTCTACCAAATATCACAGAAAAAACTGTGACCTCACCCCACCCATGCTAGCAAAGGCTGAATGGAGAGTCTTGCTAGGCATCAAAAAACCCTACCCTACCATGTTGTTAGAGGAGGCCTAGTAGAGAGTTGGGGCTTTCGCACCTGCTCAGGTAGTAAGTAATGAGGCTACTCTCTACCCCTGTAGTGTCGGGGGAGGTCATTTGGGAGCACTCATGAAGCAATCAGGAAGACCTGGTAGGGAGCCAGAACTCCCATCCCTGCCTGTCAGTAATAAGGAAACCTCCGTCTTAAGTATTAATGGAGGCCAAATGGGAAACCTGAATTTCTACCCCACCTGGCAGTAAAAAGATGACCCCGCAATTGAGCTACTGGGTATTTACCCCAAAGATACAGATGTGGTGAAAAGAAGGGCCATCTGTACCCCAATGTTTATAGCAGCAATGGCCACAGTCGCCAAACTGTGGAAAGAACCAAGATGCCCTTCAATGGACGAATGGATAAAGAAGATGTGGTCCATATATACAATGGAGTATTATGCCTCCATCAGAAAGGATGAATACCCGACTTTTGTAGCAACATGGATGGGACTGGAA